>PVJI01012788.1:0-50269 GCA_004026765.1 Micronycteris hirsuta | reverse complement strand
GGAAAATCTCAGGCATTCCACACAGCAGCATCTTCAGTGATATGTCCCCTAGAGCTAGGGACATAAAGGAAAAAATAAACAAATGGGATCTTATCAAAATAAAGAGCTTCTGTGGGGCTAAAGAAAATAGTATTAAAATAAAAAGAGAACCAACCGTATGGGAAAACATATTTGCCAATGATACCTCAGACAAGGGTCTGATCTCCAAAATATATAAAGAACTCATAAGACTCCACTCCAGGAAGACAAAAAAACCCAATTAAAAAATGGGCAATAGACATTAACAGACACTTCTCGAAAAAAGACATAAAGAGGGCCCAGAATCATATGAAAAGATGCTCAACATCATTAGCCATCAGAGAGATGCAAATTAAAACCACAATGAGATACCACCTCACACCTGTCAGAATGGCCATCATCAACAAAGCAACAGATAACTGTTGGAGGGGATGTGGAGAAAAGGGAACCCTACTGCACTGTTGGTGGGAATGCAGACTGGTGCAGCCATTGTGGAAAACAGTATGAAACTTCCTCAGAAAAATGAAAATGGAACTGCCTTTTGACCCAGCAATTCCACTACTGGGATTGTACCCTAAGAATCCTGAAAAACCAATTCAAAAGAACCTTTGCACTCCTATGTTCATAGCAGCACAATTCACAATAGCTAAGTGCTGGAAACAACCTAGATGCCCATCTACAAATGAATGGATCAAGAAACTATGGTACATTTACACAATGGAATTCTATGCAGCAGAGAGGAAGAAGGAGCTTATACCCTTTGCAACAGCATGGATGGAACTGGAGAGCATTATGCTAAGTGAAGTAAGCCAGGCAGTGAGGGACAAATACCTTATGATCTCACCTTTAACCGGATCATAACCAACAAAAGCATAAAGCAAGCAAAACATAACCAGAGACACTGAAATTAAGAACAGTCTAACAATAGACAGGGGAGAGCGGGGAGGGGACAATGGGGAGAAGAGTTTTCAGGAATCACTGTAGAGGACACATGGACAGAACTAAGGGGGAGGAGGGAGGTTGGGGGGGGTGGAACGGGAGGGGAGAGGCTGCAAATAACTGTAATTAAACAAAAAAAATGAATAAAAAAAAAAAGACAGGAATCTCTCACAGTTCAGTATGGCTCCATTCTGACATGACAAGGCCAAGTCCATCTTTTCACGGTGCCAATTACTTAAAGGGCATCGATGCCATGGTACCATTAAAGTAATAGCAAAGACAGATTATAGGACATTGTGGATCAATGTGCTAAGTGTTGTTCAACTTGTTCAATGAAATAAAGCATTGGATCATTAACCTTAAAAAAAATAAAAAAATAAAAAATAAAAAAATAAAAAAAAATAAAAATAAAATAAAATAAAAAAAATAAAACACATATAAACTGGAAAGGAGGAAGTAAAACTCATTATTCATAGGCATGATATTATACATAGAAAACCCTAAAGCCTCCACCAAAAAATTACTAGATCTAATAAATTTAGCAAGGTAGTAGGATACAAAATCAATACTCAGAAATCAATGGCATTTTTATATACCAATAATGACCTGTCAGAAAGAGAAACTAAGGAAACAATCCCATTTATGACTGTAACAAAAAAAAATTAGGTACCTAGGAATAAATTTAACCAAGGAAATAAGAGACCTATATTCGGAAAATTATTGGACACTGAAGAAAAAAACTGAGGAAGAATATTCAAATAAGAGGAAGAATATACCCATGTTCAAGGACTGGAAGAATGAACATCATTAAAATGTCCATAATACCCATAGCAATCTATAGATTCAATGCAATTTGTATTAAAATACAAATGGAATATTTCACACACCTAGAACAAATATTTCAAAAATTTATATGGAACCAAAAAAGACCCTGTATAGCTTCAGCAATCTTGAGAAAGAAAAACAAAGTTGGAGCTATCACAACACCTGATATCAAACAGTACTATAAGGCCACTGTAATCAAAACATCCTGGTACTGGCATAAAAACAGGCATATAGACAGATCAAAGGAACAGAACAGAGAGTCCAGAAATAAAACCACACTTTTATGGTCAATTGATATTTGACTAGTGAGGCAAGAGCATATAATGGACTAAAGACAGTCTCTTCAATAAATGGTGTTGGGAAAACTGGACTGGTACATGCAAAAAAAAATGAAACTAGACCACCAATTTATAACATACACAATAAACTCAAAATAAATAAAAGACTTAATGTAAGTCACAAAACCATAAAAATCCTAGAATGCATAGGAAGGCCTGGCTGGCGTGACTGTTAGTTGGAGTGTCATCCCATAACTGCAAGGTTGTGGGTTGAATTCCCAGTTAGGGACAAATTTAGGGTGCAGGTTGATCCCAGATTTCTGATTCCCGTGCATATGATCCCTGGTCCGGGTGCTTACGGGAGGCAGCCAATTGGTAATTCTCTCTCACATTGATATTTCTCGCTCTCCCTTCCTCTTTCCCTTCCTCTCTCACTAAAATGCAATGAAAAATAACGTCCTTGGGTGAGGATAAAAAATAATAATAAAAAGAGAAAAAGGAAAACATAGGCAATAAAATCTCAGATATCTCATGTAGCACTATTTTTGCAGATATATCTTCTAGGGCAAGAAACACAAAGGAAAAATATAAACAAATGGGACTACATCAAATTGAAATGCTTCTGCACAGCTAAAGAAACCATCAGCAAGGTGAAAAGGGAACTCACTGTAATGGGAGAACCCACTGTTTATTCACCAATGACACAACTGATAAGGGGTAAATATTCAAAATATAAAAAGAACTAATACAATTCAACACCAGAAAGACAAACAATTCAATTTAAAAAGGGGCAAAGGACCTGAATGGATACTTCTCCAAAGAGGACGTACAGATGACCCTAAGACATACGAGTAAATGCTCAACATCACTAATCATCAGAGAGATGCAAACTAAAACCACAATGAGATATCACTTCACATCTGTCAGACTGGCTATCATCAATAAGTCAACAAACAAGTGTTAGTGAGGATGTGGAGAAAAGGGAACCCTCATGCACTGTTGGTGGGAATGCAGACTGGTGTAGTCACTGTGAAAAACAGTGCGGAGTATCCTCAAAAATGTAAAAATGGAACTCCCTTTTGAACTAGAAGTCCCACTTCTGGGAATACATCCTAAGAATTCTGAAACACCAATCTAGAAACAGCCTAAGTTGCTATCAGTAGATGAATGAATAAAAAAACTGTATTGTATTTACACAATGGAATACTATGAAGCAGTATAAAAAAAGGAACTCTTACCTTTTGCAAGGGCATGGATAGACCTGCAGAATATTATGCTAAGTGAAGTAAGTCAGGCAGTGAAAGACAACTACCATATGATCTCACTTATATGTGGAATCTAATAAACAAAATAAACGAATAAACAGAATGGAAATAGAAGTTACATGGAACAGACTGACAGCTGCTGGAGGGGAGGAGGGACTGAATTAAAGAAGGTGAAGAGATCAGCCAAAGAACACATATGTGTGACCCACAGATCTGGACAACAAGGAGAGGATTGTCTGAGGTTGGGGAGAGGGGCTGGGTAGAGCTGGGCAAAGGGAGAAAAAGCAGGGACAACTGTAATAGCATGAACAATGAAATACAATAAAAAAGAAAGTAAATGGTTGGAAAAATACACCTTGTAAACAGTAAACATAATTCCAGGAAGGCAAGGTTGGTACCATATTTGCAAATGAATAAACATGATACATCACATAAACAAAATGAAGGATAATAATCACATGATTATATCAATAGATGTAGAAAAAGTATTTGATAAAATCCAGCATCTATGTATGATGAAAACTCTCAGCAAAATGGGAATAGAGGGATTATAATAAAGGCCACATGTGACAAACTCACAGCCAACATCATACTCAATGGGCAAAAATTAAAAGTATTTCCCTTAACAACAAGAACAAGAAAGAAGTGTCTACTTTCACCAATCTTATTCAACATAGTACTGGGGGTACAGCTACAGCAATTCAGACAAGAAGTAAAAGGCATCCAAATTGGACAGGAGAGAGAAAAAAAAATTGGAAAGGAGAAAGTAAAACTGTCATTATTCACAGATGACACATAATTGTATTGTATTGTATTGTATTGTAATTGTATGTACTAGGTATTGTACATAAAAAACCACTGTACATAAAAAATATTTTGGTGGAAGACTCCACCAAAAAATTACTAGATCTAATAAATGAATTTGACAAAGTAGCATGATACCAAATTAATATTCAGAAATTGGTAGCATTTTTATACACCAATAATGAACTAATAGCAAATAAAATTAAGAAAACAAATCCCATTTACTATAACAAAAAAATAAACTACCTACCTAGGAATAAATTTAATCAAGAATGTAAAAGACCTGTACTCAGAAAATAATAAGATACTGAAGAAAGAATTGAGAAGATAAAAATAAGTAAAAGTATATACAGCGTTCATGAATAGAAAAAAATTAACATCATTAAAATGTCCATACTATGTAAAACAATCTGTAGATTCAATGCATTTCTATCAATGGTGTATTTGTGCCTCAACCTGTGTGGCTCAGCTAGTTGTGCTTCGTCCTGCAAACTGAAAGGTTGCTGGTTCAATTCCTGGTTAGGGCACATGTCTAGGTTGCAGGTTCAGTCCCCAGTCAGGATGTGTGTGGGAGGAAACCAGTTGTTTCCCTCTCAAGTCAATGTTTCTCTCACTGTCTTTCTCCCTCCCCTTCTCTCTCTCTAAAATAAAAAAAAAAAGAAAAAGATACCAATGGCATATTTCACATAACTCCAACAGATACTACAAAAATTTTATGGAACCAAAAAATACCTTGAATAGCCACAGTAATCTTGAGAAAGAACAAAGATGTAGGAATCATGCTGCCTGAAATCAAACTATTGTACAAGGCCATAGTAATGAAAACAGCATGGCACTGGCATAAAAACAGACATATAGATCAATGGGACAGAATAGAGAGCCCAGAAATAAACTTACATCCTTGTGGTCAATTAACATTTGACAAAAGTCAAGAACATACAATAGGGTAAAGACAGTCTCTTCAATAAATAGTATTGGGAAAATTGGACAGATACATACAAAAAGTCAAAATAGACCATGGACTTACACAGTACACAAGAATAAATGGAAAATAAGTTAAAGATAAATGTAAGACAGGAAATCATAAAAATCCTAGAAGAAAACACAGGCAGTAAAATCTCAGACATTTCTCATAGCAATATTTGGCGATACTGTATATCTCTTCAGGCAAGGGAAACAGAAAAAAAAAAAAAAACAAATGGGACTACATCAAACTAAAAAGCTTTTGCACAGCAAAAGAAACCATCAACTAAATAAAAAGAGAACCCACTGAAAGGGAGGACACATTTGCCAATGATATATCTGGTTAGGGGTTAATTTTCAAAATATAAAAAGAACGTATACAACTCAACACCAAGATGACAAACAACTCAATTTAAAGATAGGCAAAGGACCTGAATAGACACTTCTCCAAAGAGGATATACAGATGGCCAATAGACATATGAAAAATGTTCAACATCACTAATCATCAGAGAAATGCAAATTAAAACCACAAGATACCACCTCAAACCTGTATGAATGGCTATCATCAATAAATCAACAAACTAGTGCTAGCAAGGATGTGGAGAAAAGGGAATCCTTGTGCACTGTTGGTGGGAATGCAGACTGGAGCAGCCACTGTGGAAAACAGTATGGAGTTTCCTCAAAAGACCAAAAATGGAACTGCCTTTTGACCCAGCAATACCACTTCTGGGAATATATCCTAAAAATCCTGAAAAACTAATTCAAAGTACTCTTCGCACCCCTATGTTTATTACAGCATTATATATTGTAGTCAAGATTTGGAAGCAGCCCAAGTGCCCATCACTAGAAGAGTGGATAAAAATGCTGTGGTACATTTACACAATGGAATACTAGTTGGCTTTAAAAAAAAAAAAAGGAAATCTTACCATTGGTGACAGCAAGGATGGTCCTGGAGATTATTATGCTCAGTGAAATAAGACAGTCAGAGAAAGACAAATAAACATATGGCATTACTTACATGTGGAATCTAATGAACAAAATGAACTGATGAACAAAATAGAAAAAGAAGCCAGAGGCACGTGTACATGGAAGAGGCTGACAGGTGTCAGAGGGAGTTGGGTTCGCGGAGCTGGATTAATATGAAGGGATTAAGCCAAAAAAAAAAAAAAAGAAAAGAAAGAAAGAAAGAAAGACAACATTGTCATGATAATCAGGGGAAAAGGAAGGTAGAGGTAGGTGAAGGCTGGCCAAGGGGCAAAATCTGAGCTGGAAATAGACTTTGCTTGGGGCGATGGGTGCACAATGCAGTGTGCAGATATTGTTTTATTGAGTTGTACACTTGAAACCTGTATGGTTTTGCGAACCAATGTCACCCCAATTAATTCAATAAAAATAAACAGATAAATAAAAAGAAGAATATTAGATAAAGTACATTTTATTTATAAGGGATATTATCAGAGATAAAGAGGGACATTTCATAATGATAAATGGCAAAGTTCCTGAGGCTGATATAACAATTATAAATGTTTATGTGCTTAATAACAGACCCTCAAAAAAGTTAAAGCAAAAATGAAAAGAATTAAAAGAAGAAATAAAAAATTCCACAATAGTAAAAGATTTTACTATCCTTCTCTCAGTAATTGATAAAACTAGACAAAAATATCAGTAAAGACACAGAAGTTTCAAACATCACAATCAGTCACAATGAACTAGTTATTATTTATAGAATACTACACCCAACAACCACAGACTACAGAAAGATAGTCCATATGCTTGGACAAAAAAACAAGTCTTACTAAATCTTAAATGGTTAAAATCATAAAGAATATGTTTTTGACCATAATGGCATTAAATTAGAAATTAATAAAAATATCATTGGAATAACACACCTCTACATAAAACAATGGTCAAAGAAGAAATCATAAGGGAGATTAGAAAATACTTTGAACTAAACGATAGTGAAAATTCAACATATCAAAATTAATGGGGCCCTGGCCAGTGTGGCTCAATTGGTTAGAATGTTGTCCTGTAGACCAAAAGTTCACAGGATCGATTACTGGTCAGGGCACATGCTCAGGTAGGGGGTTTGATCCTGGATCAGGGCACATACAAGAATGCAACCATTCTATGCCCCTCCTCTTTCTCTCTCTCTCTCCTTTTTTCTCTGAAAGCAATGAGAAAATATCCTTGAGTAAGGACAAAAAAAAATTAATAGGATGCAGCTAAAACAGAAAAAATCTTACAGCTTTAAATGATCATGTAAATCAATGACCTAAAGTTCTTCAGGAACTATATAAAGAAGAGTAAAGTAAATCCAAAGCAAGGAGAAGGAAGAAAATAATTAAGGTAAGAAATCAGTAAAAGACAAAACTAACAGATAACAGAGAAAATTAAACTCAAAAGCTGGTTCTTTGAAAAAAAATCAATAAAACTGACAAACATTGAGAGAGAGATAGAGAATGAAATTTACCAATATCGGAAATGAAAGACGGGTTATTAAATACATTATACACAAATACATGAACAACATAATGCCAATAAATTTGACCAATCTTAATGAAGTGGACAACTTACCAAGTATCTAGGGAAGATTCTTTGTCTCTTAGCTTTTGGTGGTTGCTGGCAATTTTTGCCCCATAACTAATACACCTTCAGTGACTTGTAACTGCCATCACTGTAATCTCTGCCTCTGTCATCATATGTATGGCCTTCTTTCTTATGTGTCTCTTCTGTGTTATCAAATATCTCTCTCCATATGAAGGCACCAGTCATTAGATTTAAGGCCCACCCCAATCCAGTATGACCTTCTCGCTACTTGATTACAACTGCAAAGAACCTATTTCCAAATGAGGTCGTATTTGCAGGTACTGGGGGTTAGGACTTCTAATATATCTCTCTAGGGGGACATAATTCACCATCACCACAGTCAACACCATAAATATATTCATCCCCACCAAAATTTTCCTAATTTCCTGACAGAGATGATGCTTATTATAGACAGCAGGAGGGATGTCTTGACTTCTGACTTCTCCGCGTCTTCCTATTTCTAATCTCCTGCCAGTATCTGGATGTCACAGATCAACCAGGACTGGGGGATATATTCTGCAGAGGCCTTGTGGTGAAGAGAAGAGCAAGAAGACTTCCGGTCAAGATGGAGGCATAGGTAGACACACCGTGCCTCCTCGCACAACCAAAAGAGGAAAAACAACAACTTAAAAAATAAAAACAGCCAGAACTAACAGAAAATCGAACTGAGTGGAAGTCCAACAACCAAGGAGTTAAAGAAGACACGTTCATCCAGACCAGTAAGCGGGGCAGGGCCGGGTGGAGAGCATGCAGTCAGACGGTGGTTTGTGGAGCAGTACCGGCAATGCTGCCACTGCCCAGAGAGACCCACGACGGGTGCAGTAGGCCAAAATGTGGCCGGCACACTCAGTGAAACCTGCGCTAGCCCACCTGGACCCAGCGGGGCCAAGACTGGTGGACCAGGCAGTCCCTCATTTGAGCGCAGATAAACTGGGAGAAAAAGATGGGGAGCAGAGCTGACCGCGCAACCCACCATTGCGGGGAAATAAAGCTTCAAACCACCTATTGAAAACAGCTGTGGGGGTTGAGGCGGCAGTGGGAGGAACTCCCAGCCTCACAGCAGAGTTCATTGGAGAGACCCACAGGGACTCGGAACTACACAAGCCCACCCACCCACCCCAGAGCCAACACAGAAGGATCCAACTTGCTTGTAGGTAGCGGGGGAAGTGCAGAGAGTGGAGCAAGTGCCATTGTTCGCTCAAGCCCTGCCCCCACAGGCTGCATCACAACACAACCACGTGGGTTACCCTGCCCTGTTGAATACCTAAGGCTCCACCCCTTAAAGTGTGGGCTGAGAAAAAAAAATGGCCCAAATGAAAGAACAGATCACAGCTCCAGAATAAATACAACTAAGTGATGAAGAGATAGCCAACCTATCAGATGCACAGTTCAAAACACTGGTAATCAAGAAGCTCACAGGATTGGTTGAAATTTGGTTACAGTTAGATGAACAAGTGAAGGATATGCTAAAGAAAATGAGGGAAAATGTGCAGGGAACCAATAGGGATGAGAAGGAAACTGGGACTCAAATCAACAGAGTGGACCAGCAGAAAGAAAAAAATATTCAACCAGAAAAGAATGAAGAAACAAGAACTCAAAAAAATGAGGAGAGGCTTGGGAACCTCCAGGACATCTTTAAACATCCCAACATCTGAGTCATAGGGGTGCCAGAAGGAGAAGAGGAAGACCAAGGGATTGGAAACTTATTTGAACAAATAATGGAGAACTTCCCCAAGCTGGATAAGGAAATAGACTTTTGGGAAGCCCAGGAAGCTCAGAGAGTCCCAAAGAAGTTGGACCCAAAGAGGAACACACCAAGGTACATCATAATGACATTACCCAAGATTAAAAGTAAGGAGAGAATCGTAGAAGCAGCAAGAGAAAAGAGACAGTTACCTACAAAGGAATTCTCATAAGACTGTCAGCTGATTTCGTAAAAGAGACCTTTCAGGCAAGAAGGGGCTGGAAAGAAGTATTCAATGTCATGAAAGGCAAGGACTTCCATCCAAGATTAGTCTATCCAGCAAAACTTTCATTTAGAATGGAAGGGCAGATAAAGTGCTTCTCAGATAAGGTCAAGTTTAAGGAGTTGATCATCACACAGCCTTTATTGTATGAAATGTTAAAGGGATTTATATATGACATGGAGGGATATCAACAGGGGAGTGGGAGGGGGAGAGAGGAGGAAAAAGTACGGAGAATAAGTAGCATATGCGGTAGGTAGAAAACAGACATGGGGAGGTTAAGTATAGTATAGGAAATGTAGAAGCCAAAGGACATATATATATATGGGTCATATATGACCCATGGACAAAAACTAAAGGGCAGGGAATGGGGGGGCGGGGAGTAAAGGGGGGAAATAGGACAACTGTAATAGCATGATCAATAAAATATATTAAAAGAGAGAGAGAGAGAGAAAGAGAGAGAGAGAAGAGCAAGGAGAGCAGAAGACTTCACCTGATACTAGGCCAATGTCTAACCCAGATTGCTTTAAGTTGAAGGTTTAACAGGAAGGTGTTTTTGGATCAAAGCAGTTGCAAGTATTTGCAAGGTGTCTTTGCCATGATTCCAGTTCTTCCCTGAAGCTGCTAGAGAACCTGTATTCAACTGGATATTTGGGGAAGTTTCCTTATGGCTCTGCTTCCTAAACAGGGTATGTGCTCACCTCCAGAAATTTCCCAGGATAAAGTTGGCACATCCTCCAGGATGACCATTTTGCGGGGCCGAAGAGAAATTTGGGTGAAAACAGTTTGATTTTTCTTATTGTAAATAGGTATTGTGACATTCCTGTGCAGATGATGCACATTTATATTAAAATAATATATTAAATTAAAATATAAGGTGAACTTCTGTCTTTTTCACTGTTACATCCCTCACACTTAGGATAGAACCTAAGACCTAATATTACATAAATTATACATTTATGTAAAATGTGTGGAATTTATGTAATAAATTATGTAATGTGTAATTTATGTAATATTGTCAAATATATGAATGAATGAGTGTACTAAAGAGGAGAATGCAAAATTTCCATGGATTATCAGGATAAAATGAGAAATTTCAGAGAAATCTCCTCTGTCTAGACTCTGTGGGGATACGAGTCATCATCATCTACCCTTAAAGACACTTGGGTGAGAAGCCCTGACTAAGACTAACCAACCCCTTCTTCTAGGTAAGGGCTTGCTATGAACTCCCACTTACCTTCCCAACCAGTTTGCCTACTAAATGTTGCTGGCATTTTTTACCATAACTGCTACCATACACTCTTGGCCTACACAGCTCCAATACTCACACTGACTTCAGCCTCCCCTTTGTATGGGGTCTCCTGCTTCTTCATTGGATTAGCTGGCCCTTTCCCTCTCTCCCTTCGGACTTCTGCTAATCTCCTAAACTGGCAACTCTGAGGATACAGGTTGTAAGTTGAGTTGTTACACTCCCCCCATTCAAAATAAAAGGGGATATGCTCTTTATATATCTTCTAAGTCTATCCCATGGACAAAGACTCACTATTGGTATATACAGGATCTGAAAAAGTTAACAGCAGCATAGACTTAGGGGACCTTGCTGACCTGGGTGATATCCCAACACACCGTTACTTGGAGCCATGATGTTCTTATCTGTAAAATAGGATGCTTCCCTTTACAGAGCTGTTGTAAGGGACTGACAGAATGCATTGCAAGCATGCAGCCATTTTGCCTGGGACATGGCAACCTCTCAACGCTGGCACTCTTCAAATCTTTGACATTCCTTCCAGGAAGATGTAAGGTCTAATTCCCTTCCATTGACCATGGACCAGCCTTAGTGACTTGCCTCTACTTAGTAGAATGCAGGTGTAGTGATGCCACTTGGCTTCTGAGGCTAGGGCATGAAAAGTGATACAGCTTTCTCTCTCTCTCTCTCTCTGTCTCTCCACTTGCTCTTAGAACCAAGTCACCATGGTAAAATGAAGCCCAGTCGCATGAAGGGGTCATTAATAAGTGTTCTGGCCAAAATTTCAAATAAAGTTGATCTAGCATCAGCAAGCAGACACATGGGTGAACATGCTTTCTAGATAATTCCAGCTCCACCCATGTTCTGAATTGAAGCAGGAGGGACCTCTGGTGAGAACTGCCCAGCTGAGCCCAGTCCAACCCCAGGATCACGAGAGAACAGTAACACATGATTCTTGTATTGTGCCACTAAGTTCGGGATGGCTTGTTACTCAGCAATAGATTAACTGAGCAATTAGGACACAAAACCCAAGATCGTGACTATAAATTTACCATCTACCATCTTTCAGACCCCAAGTCCACAGGCAGCATGTGAGGTTCATAGGACGTACTTACAGAGCATGTAAGTTTGAAAGGCTTGGTGGGTGTGGTGAAGCAGGCACTGTGAATAGGGTCTGGGTTTTGGCCCTCATTCCACTGAGCCAGAAGTGCCTCCCGGTAAATGGTAACCCCTGCCGCCTGGAGCGCGTCCTCCACTGCACTTTCCACTGAGTAGTTGTTGATGCAGGTGATGGTGGAGGTGGGCGGAGGTTGCACGAAATGGATGCAGGAGCCCCTTACACCAAGGTTTAAGAGCATCTCCACTGTGGTGTAAGTGTCAATTGTATCCCCATAGACAATGACATTCCCTAGAAAAGAGGAAAATGCTAAATTATACAGTTTTAAAAAAGGAACAACATTATGGTCAAATGCTAATAATACTGAAATACTCTCTGTAACCCTCTCTTTTTTCAGTTGCTGGAAGCCAGTGGTGTTACCTAGCAATGGTGACCAAGATAATTTAGTAAAGAATTGGCACAAAACATTCCACAAAGTAGTCAAGTATTTTAACTTAGAAGTAGGACATTCATTTATGTTCCTGTAATTTGAAAGTTGTAATTATAATAAATATAACTGTCTAGAATAAAACCTTTTATCCTGTTTTTCGTCCCTCTTTGCCACAATTATTAAGAAAAAAATTACTAAAGTTTGCAATACATTCAAGTTCTTATTAACATGAAAAGGACAATGGTAAAAGAAATTCATGTACGTGATGGTATGGATATATGAATATTTAAATGTTGAACCCTGCTGATTTAAAGGAAATTTTTCCTTATTTTGAGAACTAAAGACTAGAACATTCTGCTTTTCAAGGATAATTTTTTTCCTACTTTTTTCTTTACCTGAGGACATGCTTACTGATTTTAGAGAGAGGGGAAGGGAGGGAGGGAGAGAAACTTCAACAAGAGAGAAACATTGATGGATTGTCTCCCATACATGTCCCAACTAGGACAGAACTCACAACCTAGGTATGTGCTCTGATCGGTAATCAAACTAGCAACATTTTGGCTTATGGACGACGCCTCAACCAACTGAACCACACCGACCAGGGCCAACAGAAAATTTTTGTAAAGATTTAAATTCTAATTTTTAGAATTTACTGTGTCAAGACCTCTAGCAAAAGGGGCCAAAGAGTATCCTTTAGATAAGTAAAAATAAAATCACTATAATCTTGGGAGATTGCCCTGTGTACCAGTTTGATGGTAACAGTTTATACTGTTTATTTATATTTCTCAAAAATATTACAAAAGTTAATGATGTATGTTATTCTACTAATTTCATCAGTTGTAAGATGAAAGATACTATTAAATGAGTGAAATGTATTATATGCTCTTTACATGCCTTTTTGACAATGAATTGGCATTTTTACCTTTTCACAAATAAAGAAACTGCTGAGAGTTCTGGCCAAGATGGAGGCATAGGTAGAAATACTTTGCTTCCTCACACAACTAAAAGAAGGGTAACAACCAATTTAAAAACAAAAAACAACCAGAACTGCCAGAAAATCAAGCTGTATAGAACTCTGACACCTAAGGAGATAAAGAAACATTCATCCAAACTGGTGGGAAGGGTGGAGATGGGCAGCTGGGGCAACTGGGACAGAGAGGATGCATGGCAAGGCTGTGGACCATGTGGCCAGGTGGGGGCTGGTGGATCAGGTGTTCCCACATTCCCACTCGGATAACCTGGGAAGAACAACGGAGGAGTGAGACAGACCAGGAAACTAAAGACTCAAAACCTCTGGCTATAAAATCCTATGCGGGTTGAGAAGGCAAGAGAAAGTCCCAGTCT
Organism: Micronycteris hirsuta; assembly: GCA_004026765.1. Classification (NCBI taxonomy): domain Eukaryota; kingdom Metazoa; phylum Chordata; class Mammalia; order Chiroptera; family Phyllostomidae; genus Micronycteris; species Micronycteris hirsuta. Next base: position 36,489 of record PVJI01012788.1, on the reverse strand, counting down.
CACAGAAGAGTTCATTGGAGAGGCTCAGGGTTTCCTAGAATGTACACAAACCCAGCCACCTGGGAATCAGCACCTGAAAAGGCACAGCAGGTTTTTGGGAATCAAGGGAATTAATGGAAACTGGGTTGAGAGCCAAGCAAGCAGGCATCATTCCCTCTCTGACCCCTCCCCTACAAACAGCACCACAATTCAGTGACCTGGGCAGCCACATCCTGCTGAATACCTAAGGCTCTGCCACTTACAATGTAACAGACCTGCCAAGACAAAGAAATATGGCCCAAAGGAAAGAACAGATCAAAATTCCAGAAAAAAAAAAAAGAGCAATGAGGAAGTAGCAACCTATCACATGCAGAGCTCAAAACACTGGTAATCAGGATGCTCACAGAGGACTGAGTTTGGTCATAAAATGAAGGAAGAAATGAAGGCTATACAAAGCAAAATAAAGGAAAATGTAAGGGGAACCAACAGTGACAGGAAGGAAACCGGGACTCAAATCAACAACTTCATTCTTCCTTGGACCAGAAGGAAGAAATAAACATTCAACCAGAACAGAATGAAGAAGCAGGAATTCAAACAAATGAGGAGAGGATGAGGAACCTCTGGGACAACTTTAAACATTCCAACAACTGAATCATAGGGGACAGAAGAAGAAGACGGAGAGCACGAAATTGAAAACTCATTTGAACAAATAATGAAGGAGAACTTCCCCAATCTGGTGAAGGAAATAGATTTCCGGGAAGTCCAGGAAGCTCAGAGAGTCTCAAAGTAGTTGGATCCAAGGAGACACACCAATGCACATCATAATTAAGTTACCCAAGATTAAAGATAAAGGGAGAATCTTTTTTAAAAAATATATTCTATTGATTAATCTATTATAGTTGTCCCATTTTCCCCCCTTTATTCCCCTCTACCCTGTACTCCCCTCCCACCAGCATTCCACCCCCTTAGTTCATGTCTGTGACTCATACATAGAAGTTCTTTGGCTTCTCCATTTCCCATACTATTCTTAACCTCCTTCCGTCTATTTTGTAACTACCATTTGTGCTTCTTATTCCCTATACCTTTTCCTCCATTCTCCCCCTTCCTCTCCCCATTGATCTCCATTTCTGTGAATCTTTTCCTGTTCTAGTTGTTGGCTTAGTCCATTTTTGTTAGGGTTCGTTGTTGATAATTGTGAGTTTGTGTCATTTTACTGTTAATAGTTTTTGATCTTCTTCTTTTTCTTAGATTAGTCCCTTTTACATTTCATATAATAAAGGCCTGGTGATGATGACTCCTTTTAACTTGACCTTAACTGGGAAGCACTTTACCTGCCCTTCCATTCTAAATGATAGAGCTCTGCTGAATATAGTAATCTTGGATATAGGTCCTTGCCTTTCATGACACTGAATACTTCTTTCCTGCCCCTTCTTACCTGTACGGTTTCTTTTGAGAAATCAGCTGATAGTCTTATGGGCACTCCTTTGTAGGTAACTGTCTCTTTTTCTCTTGCTGCTTTTAAGATTCTCTCCTTATCTTTAATCTTGTGTAATGTAATCATGATATGCCATGGTGTGTACTTCCTTGGGTCCAACCTCTTTGGGATTCTCTGAGCTTCCTGGATTTCCTGGAAATCTATTTCCTTTGTCAGATTGGGAAAGTTCTCCTTCATTATTTGTTCAAATAAGTTTTCAATTTCTTGCTCTTCCCTTCTCCTTCTGGCACCCCTATGATTTAGATGTTGCAATGTTTAAAGTTGTCCCAGAGGTTCTTCAGCCTCTCCTCACATTTTTGAATTCCTGCTTCTTCATTCTGTTCTGATTGAATGTTTATTTCTTCCTTCTGGTCCAAGGAAGAATGAAGTTGTTGATTTGAGTCCCGGTTTCCTTCCTGTCACTGTTGGTTCCCCTTACATTTTCCTTTATTTTGCTTTGTATAGCCTTCATTTCTTCCTTCATTTTATGACCAAACTCAGTCCTCTGTGAGCAGCCTGATTACCAGTGTTTTGAGCTCTGCATGTGATAGGTTGTTACTTCCTCATCGCTTTTTTTTTTTTCTGGAATTTTGATCTGTTCTTTCCTTTGGACCATATTTCTTTGTCTTGGCAGGTCTGTTACATTGTAAGGGGAAGAGCCTTAGGTATTCAGCAGGATGTGGCTGCCCAGGTCACTGCACTGTGGTGCTTTATATAGGGGAGAGGTCAGAGAAGTAACAATGCTGCTCGCCAGGCTCTCTGCCTGCTTTCAGTCTTTTCCTCTGCTACCGAAAGCATATTGGGCCCTTCAAGGTGAGAATCTTAAAAGCAGCAAGAGAAAATGAGACAGTTACCTACAAAGGAATTCCCATAAGACTGGCAGCTGATTTCTCAAAAGAAACCTTACAGGCAAGAAGGGGCTGGAAAGAAGTATTTGAAGTCATAAAAGGCAAGGACCTCCGTCCAAGATTACTCTATCCAGCAAAGCTAGCGTTTAGAATGGAAGGGCAGATGAAGTGCTTCCCAGATAAGGTCAAGTTCAAGGAGTTCATCATCATCCAGCCTTTATTATACGAAATGTGAAAGGGACTTATCTAAGAAAAAGAAGATCAGAAACTATGAACAGGCCTGGCTGCTGTAGCTCAGTGGATTGAGCGTGGGCTGGGAACCAGAGGGTCCCGGTTTGATTCCCAGTTGGGGCACATGCCTGGGTTGCAGGCTGGCTCCCCAGTGGGGGCCATGTGAGAGGCATCCATACATTGCTCTTTCTCCCTCTCTTTCTCCCTCCCTTCTCCTCTCTCTAAAAATAAATAAATTAAAAAAAATCTTAAATAAAAAACAAAACTATGAACAGTACAACAAACTCACAACTATCAACAACTGAACCTAAAAAACAAACATAAAAAATGAACTAAGCAAAAACTAGAACAGGAACAGAATCACAGAACTGGAGATCACATGGAAGGTTATCAGTGGGGAGGGGGAGAGGGAAAATGGGGGGCAAAAGGTACAGGGAATAAGAGCATGATTGGTAGCATAAAATAGACAGGAGGAGGTTAGGAATGGATTAGGAAATGGAGAAGCCAAAGAACCTATATGTACAACCCATGAGTGGGGAAGGGACGCTGGAAGGTGAGGGGGTGCATGGTGGAGGGTGATAAAGGGGAGAAAAAAATTGGGACAACTGTAATAGCATGATCAATAAAGTACACTTTAAAAAAAAGAAAGAAACTTCTGTAAATTCACTTTTCAGGCAAGCTGTAACAAATTACCACTGAATGATAGATTCAGTAAGTCTCTCTTTTTTATCCTGTTTACAAAATGATATGGAAAGGAATTTTTTTTAACGACTTATTTATTTATTTTTAGATAGAGGGGAAGGGAGGGAGAAATAGAGGGAGAGAAACAGCAATGTATGGTTGCCTCTCACATGGCCCTCACTGGGGACCTGGCCTGCAACCCAGGCATGTGCCCTGACTGGGAATCGAACCGGGACCCTCTGGTTCCCAGCCCGTGCTCAATCCACTGAGCTACACCAGCCAGGGCTGAAAAGGAATTTTATGAAGCAAAATTAATGGCAAATGTATGTATTCAATTAGGTTGACTAAATTATGCAAAAATCTACTTCAATACAAAATTGAAAAAAGGTGAAATGGCTTGTTTTATTTGCTTAGGAAAAAAAGGAACTAGAATAACTTTCAGACTGCTTCTCTGAAGGTAATAGCTCCTAGAAAGTTTTCCCATACTTCCTATTGTTCAAATATGGAATACCAAGAGGGCACTGAAGCCAGGGGTAGGGTCCTTTCTTCCTGCCTTCACTAGGAAGCTCCAATTTTGTGGCTATTTCCTCTTTTATTCCCTCTTCTAATTAAACATTCATAGATGAGCTGCATTTTCTTTTGCTGAAAGAGCCGACATTTTGCTTAAATAATTGAGACTCCTACCTGCTGTAAAACATGAATCCCAGTGTCTGGCATAACAAAGAGTCAGCCTGCCAGGAAAGCCAAAACTAAAACCTCAGACTGTCAAAGTTTTGAGGTCTTCTGCCCTTTTAAAATAGAACATAATCAACAAAAGAAAAAAGCAAACAAAATATAGCCAGAGACATTGAAATTAAGAACAATCTAACAATAGCCAGAGGGGAGGGGGGAGGGGACTGTGAAGAGAAGGTTTTTCAGGAACTACTATAAAGGACACAGAGACAAAACCAAGGGGGAGGGTGGAAGCAAGGGAGGGAGGTGGGGTTGGATGCGGTAGGGGGGAAGTGGAGGGGAGAAAATGCAGACAACTGTAATTGAACAACAATAAAGTAATTAAAAAACAAAAATAAAATATGCTAAAACAACATTCATTTTCAGTGAAACAAATTTAAGCATTTAGGCCCTATACAACTCATAGGAGTTTAATATTCATCCAGTCTCTTTCATGTTAGCTTTTAGTAACTACACTGTGAGATGAGCTTTTTCATTATGGACTCATGGAAGCCCAGGGAATGCAATATTGCTGGGTTTTGGAAAGCTGTACTATCTGCCCAGTGATTGTAGGCAGCTGGAGAGAGTGATTTTCAATTCAAAAGGTAATACATTTTATAAACCCTCTGTTTAAATTTGATGTGTATTTATATTCTAACTTCTATATATTTTGTCTGCCTTTAAGTTTAATTTGAAACAACCCCTAACCACAAATATGAGACTATGAAACAGTCAGCTATTGTCACAATTATGCTGCATAACAAGCTACCCACAAAACTCAATGTCAAATAACAACGAGCTTGTTGTAGGTTGGCTCATACATCTGTGAGCAGGCTGATGTCAGCTGATATGTCTCTGGGTTGTGCTTGGGATCAGTTTGCACCATGTCTTTCATCCTCAATGGACCAACAGATACCTGAGGCATATATCCTGTTTATGGAGAAATGCAAGGGCACAGGTGGGCAAGCACAACTGCTCAAGCACTTTTCAAGCCTCTCTTACATTACATGCTGTAATGTTCTATTTACCAAAGCAAGTCACATGGCCTTTCCCATGTCAAGAACACAGGAAGTACACTCTAGCTGATGTAGAAGAGGGAGGGGTATGGGTATTTGCTGAACAATAGGCCAAGCCATCACAGTCACATTGGGCATATATGAAACAAATGTTTATGTGATCCCATCTAAAATTTTTCATTTAAACATGTTTTATATGCTTAGTTATATTTCTCTCATTATCTATAAAATATACTAGAATCTCACTAAATATAATCTGTCACTGAATAAGAACATGTCATATCCCTCCACAAATATGATAAGACCTGATATAAAAAAATCAGCCCATTAGTCTTTGCCAGTTTGATCTCTTGCCTTTTTCCTCCCAGATCAACACACTATTAAGCAACAACAGAGATGCAGGCTCTGCACCAGGAAAAGAGATAAATAAAACAGCCCCTGCCCTCAAAGGGCTTATAGTCTAGTAGAGACCAAGCAGCATTTGGCTGATTGCTATACTGTGGATTCAGATAAAACATGGGAATGGTGGTATCCCAGAGCACCTAATCCAGCCTGGGGCTTCAGACAGTGCCTGAACTGGGAGTCAGCCAGTTGGGAAAAATAAAAGTATTCCAGGTCAGACAACAGCATGATGAAGGCATGGAGATCAGAAACTGTCCAGTACACATGGACTACCCAGAGTTCAGGGCTAGGAGTACATGGAGTAGAAGGTAGAGATTGGTGGGAGATGGTGAACAGGATAAGGGGAGTGGTGGACAAATGCTGAGGTGGGACAGTGGGTCATCCCAGAAGAGGCCTAGCCTCTGCCAGCTACTACATTATCCACAGGGAATCCTCAATGCATCCTGGCCAAGGGCGTCAGCCTAGGGAAGAGTCGTGTTTAAAGGTGGTAGCCCTTGGTCCAAAATGATTTGCCATGGTCGATGAAGGAAGTTTTGGTCACAGTGAAGCATGTGCTCAGAGAGGTTCCAAGCCCAGGGAACCTCCCAGCTTTAAACACTGATGAGGACCAGAGAGACGATGTTCCTCGCCCCCACCCATAGAAATGTAGAAGAGTTTCCCACAGTTGCTTTCATGCTTCACTGTGGACGCTGTCCTGTCGGTGGTTCCAGAGGGAGGGAAAAGTGGGAAGGAATATCTACTGATGGATGGAGGGCTGTTTCTTTGGTCCAGTGCAGAGCTCCAGTCGAGAGAGAGAGAGAGAGAGAGAGAGAGAGTTAGTTAGTTAAGGGTGCTGAGAGGAAACAGGATGCATTCGTTACCTAGCTTCAGCCTCCAAGGAGACTGAGGCCTGGGGCTTCCTGCCTTGCAGTACCCAGCTAGGGGGAAGGCAAGAAGTAGTGGGTGAACAAGTAGAGGAGGCTGGCAATGCCAGCCAGACCTGTGAGGACCCCAAGCCTCAGCGGTAGGTACTCCAGAGAGTGCTCAAGCTTGGCTTGCAAAATCCACTCACCCGAGTTGTCTAGAATGTGGCGGGCCATGTGGGCTTTATGCTTCAGGGGCAGCTGGGCACTGACCCGAGCCTCTACAACCTTGTTGTTCAGATTGTTCTGCAGCATCAGCCAGCCTGTGCCAGCTGTGTATCCCAGCTGCAGTATACCACCACTGTGTGCTTCATGCACTTGAGCAGTTTCTTGGTCTCAAACAGCAAGGGGATATCCATAATCATACAGCAGTATCCCGGAAGGAAGTACATGAAGGTCTCCATCATTTCCTTGTGAATCTCAGGGTGGGTGATGGTGTTGAGCAGATGTTGCTGGTCAGGCTTGTTAATTATCAGGTCCCCCAGGAACTTGCAATTAATGTTAACAATTCTCCAACAAGACAGCAGTGCCAAAGGACTCCACAATGTGCCAGTGGACAGGGTAACCTGGCTGGACAACATGCCAGGCAATGACATCAACATCAATCACTGCACACACCAGCTGCTGAAACACCTGGATCACTGAGCTCTTGCCTGAGGCACTGTCTCCTGTCAGACCAACCAGGAACATCTTCCCAGGAAAAAGGCGTTCAGTGAGACTGGAGACCCAGAAGTTGGATAAGCACTGGAGTAAGGAAAACTCAGCCAATCAGGATAGGCCACCACAGGAATGCCAGAAGGACCTGCCTGGGCCTCTGACCTGGCCTGGGCTGCCATAGCTCACCCAATCTGAGAGATGCTTATCCTGATATTTTGCCTTTTAAATGTCCCCGTTCTTTGGGGGATTATTCTTTCCATTATCTTTGTGCAGTTGTGAATTCCTTCTACATCATTTTTCTTTTTTACTTTATTTTGTAAAGAATTTTTAGACTCATGTTTATCTCATGATTTCTATATACTGGGCACAAAGCAAAACACTTGTATACACCATCCATTATTATTATTATTACTATTATCATCATCATTGTCAATAACAATAACATTTAGAGCTGTTAACAATAACATTGGGTCAACTCAGATGCACATAAATAATTTTTTCATAGTTAATGGCAAAAATATAGGCATGGAGATAATTCATAGAATAACCAAAATCTAGTAGACAAAGATTTTGATTATTCATTTTTCATTTTGTGACAAATCAATCTAGGCATAGAAATATGATTACTTATATTTATCAGAGTAATTTTACTAGAATGGATGGGGTAGAACTAGCATTTTTGAAGCCCCCTTGTCAAGGACTCACTATACCTGTGGTTGTGCTTGGGCCTATGGTTCAGTCTCCAGCTAACTGAGTCCCCAGGAGGCCCTTGGTTGTCTCTGCCTTTCCTTCCCTACACTCACCAGTCTACCCTCATTAACGTATCTGTGAGATGACTTCAAGTTCACCTTGCTCACTACGTTTTCCCTGGAGCCCCGCACAATGCCTAGCCTACAATGGGTGTGACAGATTGTTTCCTGACTGAATGCATAGAAGGAATGTTTGAGGTTTATCAGATTGCTGATCATAAGTTAACTGGGCATTACTTTTGCACCTTCTAAATATTTACCACAGAATGACCTCACTGTGGCTAGATTTTTCTACTATATATTTCTACTTGGCATTCACTGTTAAGTTGGCTCTATAATCACAGGGTGGGTTGTATACCTGATATTTATAACACAGAAATACGTTCTCCTTCACAGTGTTAGGTCTGGTTATTGGTTTTCTTTCTAGGTCACAAAATCCTACATAATCCTAATCATAATCAAATCCTATGCACCAACAATGCAACAGTCTCAAATACTACTCCTACCATATCACTGGGGTTTAAACCCAGGGAAACAAAGATATTTTATATGGAAGTTAGCAGTTATATAACTATCTTATTGTACCAGTTGGGTTATTTTTTTGGCTAAATCAAGGAGGGAAGATAGGAAGGAAGAAAATAGAGAGAAAGAAAGTGGGTGGAGAGATAGAAGAACAGAGAGAAACTCAGAGGAACAGATTTTCTTCAATCGCTGGGTAAGAGAACAATTTAAAAGTGAAAGAAAGCTGTTGTGGAGTCAGGGCTGATGGCAGATGAAATGAGTGGTGTGAATAACGACGACAAGGGCTTTGTCTAAGGCAGACACTTAGTCTGGCAGTCGTTTTCCACCCAGAGTGTACGAAATGGGGTGGATGGAGTTCCATTGGTGCAGAACACCCTGACAGCTACACAGACGGGATTACGTGGGACCTTCCATTTTCTTCTTTCAAGTCATGGTTTTCTTCTTGGAGAATTCTCCACCTTTAGAGTATTAAGTATGGTGATGAAATGGCAGCAAAGCATATTCTTCAGGGGGTTAAAATTAAGGCAGGTTATGTGGGACCCATTACACACATTCATTTACAGCATACTTTTAATAAGTCAGACAACTTCAATTATCTAAAGATTAATGTAATCAATGTATTTCCACAACACAGGACTTCCTTCACATAATTAAGATATATGTATCTCATATATATTGTTTTGAAGTTTTATACATATATGGAAGAAATAGAGTTAGAAAGCTGAGGACTTCCCCTGGATGTGAGCTTTATGCTAAGAAAATCTGGTCCTTGTCTTCTTTGCAGTTCTGCATATTTAACAGATAAGAAATGACCAGTTTTTGGCCCAGGCCAAGTAGGTCAGTTGTTAGAGCATCGTCCAAATACACCAAGGTTGCAGATTCAATCCCTGGTCAGGACACACAAGAGAATCAACCAATTAATGTATAATTAAGTGGAACAACAAATGGATGTTTCTCTCTCTCTAAAATCAATTTAAAAATTAAAAAACAAAATGACCAATTTTTGCACTTGGTCTGATAAGTGACAGAGGTAAAATGGTGTACTGCTTGCTCTACTTCGAGATGGCAAATAATAACCGATGATTAGAAGAGTCTGGGAAATTTTTCAATAAAGGAATAGAATACAATCACAGCAGTTTTCATACCAGGCTAATCTTTGTTCCTCCTTTGAAGGAATAAATTATGCACCACTAAGATTACAGATCTGAAACAGGAAGCAGAGGGCAAGGAAGGTGCCAATAAAAAGACAACTGTGTGAAAGCTCCTCAGATTAAAAGTTGGCAAGAAGGATCATGGGTCATTCTCTCACTGCTAACCCAGAGCAGTCTTTGAGGAAAAAATGTGTAAGGATGCTTCCAAGAGAAAAGAGAGGCTTCAGGTCAACAGCCCAGCTGGGGAAAAAGAGAGGGAAAGTAATGGTTCATATCACTATCCTAGATTGAAAAAGCACTAAGGCTTGCCATTAAAATACTGGCATTAAGGAAAAGGTGACTGTTTTGCTTTTTGATACACACTAGCAACTTTGATTGTGACTACCAAAAATAAGGCAATCACACTTTAACATTTCCATTACCATAACACACCCAGATTTAGGAGATTCTTTGTCTTAATTGAGGGGAAAATGCCAGTTTCTGTATCCTGGTTCCTAGAAAAGGTAAAAAATAGTTTCAGGAGCTCAACACTCACTAGTATTTAAAGGTAACACTGGTTTATAGAAATGAAATGCTAAATTAATCTCCCTCTTAAGTTAAAAAAATAAAATATAGTGTTAATATTTTTTGTCACAGATTTGTAGTAAAAGTAATTGAAACTTTTAAACAAGTTATTTTCAGTAGATGCTGAAAGGTATTTTTATTCTTTTAAAATGACTGCTTTAATTTTTACCACCTGGAGAATATGCTTCGCTGCCATTTCATCATCATGCTTAATACTCTAAAGGCAGAGGACTTTCTCAGAATAAAACCATGACTTGGAAGGAAGAGAAGGGAATGATTTCATTATCTAGTAGTCTGGCCACGGAATTACATCTCAAGAGTTTACAAATGAATTCAAGATTTAAGCACACAGATATTAATATAAATTTTTCTTCATAGTTATTATATTTTTAAGGCTAGATAAAAGGCATTTTTCTACTTCGAAAGAGACACAGTGGTTATGCATGATCTCATTTATTCTCAGGACAGGGCTGTGAGATAAGTTTTATTACATACTCCAGAAAGCACTGAGAGGTAGAGTGAATAGCATGAGGTCACACAGCAAGTATCAATAGATGGTTCAGCAGGACTCAGATTTGTCTAGTCTGATTTCAGAACCGGTGCTCGCACTACTATACTATATGTACAGATGGATATGTAACACATCCCTAAAATACATATAACTGGTATTTTAGCTGTATAATTAACTTCAGCAAATAATTAGATAATGAAATAATTTTAAATAGCCATAGAATATTAATAAACTATGAAATAAACACTCTCAGAAAATATCATGTCCATGATAGTGTACATAGAAAATCCTATAGACTCCACCAAATATCTACTAGACCTAATAAGTGAATTTACCAAAACAGTGGGATACAAAGTCAATATTCAGAAATCAAAGGCATTTTTGTATACCAACAGTGAAACAGCAGAAACAGAAATCAGGAAAAAAATCCCTTTTGTTACAGCAACAAGAAAAATAAAATACCTAGGAATAAACCTCACCAAGGAGGTAAAAGACCTTTACTCAGAAAACTACACAACACTGAAGAAAGAAATCATGGAAGACACAAACAGATGGAAACATACCATGCTCATGGATTGGAAGAATCAACATCATCAAAATGTCCATACTACCCAAAGCAATTTATAGATTCAATGCAATCCCTATCAAAGCACCAATGGAATATTTCGCAGATATAGAACAAACACTTCAAAAATTTATATGGAACCATAAACGACCCCGAATATCAGCTGCAATTTTGAGAAAGAAGAGCAAAGCAGGAGGGATCACAATACCTGATATCAAACTATATTACAAGGCCACTGTAATCAAAACAGCCTGGTACTGGTATAAGAACAGACACATAGATCAATGGAACAGAATAGAGAGCCCACAAATAAACACAAATCTCCACAGTCAATTAATATTTGACAAAGGGGCAGCAGTATAAAATAGAGTAAAAATAGCCTCTCCAACAAATGGTGTTGGGAGAGCTGGACAGCTACATGCAAAAAAATGAAACTCGAGCACCAACTTACATCATACACAAAAATAAATTCAAGGTGGATAAAAAATTTAAATATAAATTACGACACTATTAAAGTCCTACAGGAGAACATAGGCAGGAAAATCCCAGATATTCCATGCAGTGATATTTTCACTGATATGTCCCCTAGAGCAAGGGACATAAAGGAAACAATAAACACATGAGCTCTCATCAAAATAAAAAGCTTCTGCATGGCTAAAGACAATAGCATTAAAATGAAAAGAGAACCAACTGTATGGGAAAACATATTTGTCAAGATACCTCAGACAAGGGTTTGATCTCCAAAATATATAAAGAACTCACATGACTACACTCCAAGAAGACAATCAACCCAATTAAAAAATGGGCAAAAGACTTGAACAGACACTTCTCCAAGGAGGACATACAGAGGGTCCAGAGACATATGAAAAGATGCTCAATATCGCTAGCCCTCAGAGAGGTGCAAATTAAAACCACAATGAGATATCAACTCACACCACTGAGAATGGCTATCATAATCAAATCAACAAACAACAAGTTTTGGAGAGGATGTGGAGAAAAGGGAACCCTAGTGCACTGTTGGTCGGATTGCAGATTGGTGATACCACTATGGAAAGTAGTATGGAAGTTCCTCAGAAGACTGAAAATGGAACTGCCTTTTGACCCGGCAATTCCACTGCTAGGACTGTATTCTAAGAACCCTGAAACACCAATCCAAAAGAACCTATGCACCCCAATGTTCATAGCAGCACAATTTACAATAGCCAAGTGCTGGAAGCAACCTAAGTGACCATCAGTAAATGAATGGATCAAGAAACTATGGTACATTTACACAATGGAATTCTACGCAGCAGAAAGAAAGAAGGAGCTCCTATCCTTTGCAACAGCATGGATGGAACTGGAGAGCATTATGCTAAGCGAAATAAGCCAGGCCGTGAATACTATATGATCTCACCTTTAACTGGAACCTAATCAAAAAAACAAGCAAGCAAGCAAAATATAACCAAAGATACTGAAATTGAGAACAGGCTGACAGTGACCAGAAGGGAGAGGAGAAGGGATAATGGGGGAAGAGGGTGAAGGGTTTTTAGGAACAATTATAAAGGACACATGGACAATAATGGGGGGGGGGCTTGGAAACAGGGGGGTGTGTGGAGAGGGTTAGGGTGGTGGGGAGGGGTTGGGGGAAAAGGCAGAAAACTGTACTTGAACAATAAAAAAATGTAAAAAAAAGAAAATATCATGTCCAGAAATGGTCAAGTGAATACTCTTTCGATTTTTTTGTAAGTCAAACTGTAAGATTTCTATGACCCAAACTGACCTGACCTGTCCCATTTTGCTCTATCAAATAAAAAGGGAAGACTCTATTAGATATAACATAATGAAGGCTTTGTTTGGCGATTCATGCACTGTAATTTTAATGTTATACTTTTCCTACAAACATGCTTTTAATAAGGGAATAAACTGTATTTAGCTAAAGACAAAAATAATTGATCCATTTCCGGCCATTAAAGCAGTTTCTTTTTAACTTGACTTTTCATTTTCATGGAAAGTAGAGAGGGAATAGCAGATCAATTTCAATTAGTTTCAATTACTGACATAAGCTGTTATAATGTATTAGATTGCTGAGTTTTATCTGAATCCTCCCAAGCCCTCTGACCCTGCCCACCCCAGGGCTGAACCCTCCAGGTTTGCTTTTGTTTGTACTTGAAAGCAGCATTTGAGCCCATGACATCAACTATTCTGCCAGATAGTGGAGCAATGCTATTTGGATAGGATAATTTACATCTGTAAACCCATCCAGCTCTAGAGTCCAGAAAACCATTTCCTTCACACGGTACTAATTCCATCACAGACCACTATTTCTCATGCAGAAGCAGAGGAAGGCGTGATAAAACAGTGGCTGTGAGGGGAGTGGTGATATTTTGAGGTGTTATCTGTGTAGTTTGAATAGACAGAGATTCAGAGGACAGCAGCCTCTTCCTATTGACCACTCATTGTTTCTGCTCCCCAGCATCCACCTACACTTCTAGAACAATCTCTCCACTGTCCTCAGCAAACAAGCCTGTCCCCTCAAGTCCCCGTGCTGCAGCAAAATAAGGCCTGGCATTTTCCGGGATTCTGGGTGTGATTCCTGGGTGGATATCTTATCACAGCCAATGAGATAAGAGGAGATTTTTTTCCTCAGACTGTTGTGAGAAGGGCCTTTTCCTCAGCAACCTCCTACCAACCCCACCCTGAACTCTTGAGAAGAGAAAATTAGCCCTGAGGAAGCAAAACCTAACTCTCATGATAAACGTCCACATTCTTCCTGGTGTTATTAGGTGACTTGAAGAGGAGGCAGGAACTGACAGGTGGAGGGATGGTAATGACTACAGGAATGCAGCCTTGCTCCTTATTTGTCATGAGGTGCTAGACTTCCAGTTTCTAGCTTCAAATACCATCATCTCATGACTGACTTGGAAATGAGCTAGAAGGGGCTATGCCAACCCTCTCCTGTATGTACAGCCACCCCCTCTCCAACTGGCTTAGTATGGTTTTTTTTAACTCATTCTTATTAAATCGCTTTCTCTCTACTGGATGGATGCTACAAATGGAAGGTTCATCTTCCAAAAGTGCTGTTTTGTGCACTGGTTATCCCCCTTCACTAGTGCCCCAACCCCTAAAACATAGCCAGTTACACTTGTGCTTGGCTGGACCTTGAGATTCTCCACTTGTTTCTCCACTTTCATCTTCCTCTGTGGCCCTTCAAGGATCTGCCCAGTCCAAGTTGTTGGGCCATTGTCTTTTGCACACAAATCAAATTTCCCCACTTATCTCTGTTTGCTTATCCTGCCCTTCATTAAAGCTCAGCTCAAATCCTCTTTTCCTGGGAAGCCTTCTCTAACCATCACAGTCTCTAGGGCTCTCATTAAGGCCAGGTGCCTCTCTACAACCAAACTGGCAGTTGGTGTGCACGAGTCTCCATCCTTTGCAGAGACTGTGTCCTGGCCTGTGCTACCACGAGGACAGCAGAGGCTGAGACTTTCATTCTGGGGAACCTTTAGTGTGTGGCAACAACTCTGTCATATGTAGTAGTCATGATAGTAATGAACTCTCACTATGTGTGAGACACTGTCCTGAGTTGGACATGTTATATCTTATTTATCTCATTTATCTCACAACTATATGAGGAAGATATTACCCAGAACTGGACTAATTAAATTCAAGTCTGAATATGACTTTAATTATGGAAAAGCTACATAGAGGAAGAGCTCCCTTAAGGCAGGAAGTTAATATGCTTCCTTCTAATTTTTCTTACATGAGAAGTGTTTTGAAAAGGGCCACTGAACAGAGTTGAATTAACTTGGCCCGGTCAGGTATCTCAGATGCCTCCCAGACCATGGGCCCAGCATCTAAGCATTAGGAGCACTTACTTAGGAGCTGCTCTGGCATGTCATAAAACACTAGAGCTGAGGAAAATAGTCAACATTTAAGACCAAAAAACTAATGTTTACATCCTTCCCATCTGGGGTGTTTGATGGACAAAAGCAGGCACCCAGAGGTGTTTTATTCAGTGGCCAATTAGAGGAATACTTAAATCTTTCAGAAGCATTTCCCATTAAGTAGGAACTAGAGTATCACCATCTGTGACCATCAGTCAAATCACCAGAATAGCACTGATGGTCTTTGCCCATCTGAGAACCAAGAGCATGAAAAAGAAGGCATCTGAAAGAGAGCATAGTGCCTCTTGCTTTGGAATTTCTAAATTCTCTGCCATATACAATCAACCTTAAGAAATTGCATTGCCACTTTCTTAGCCTCTTTCCTTGTCTAAATGTTCCTTATTCCAAACACCCAAAATAATCAATAGTTAGAAGTTAAAACCCTGCATTATAATAGGATTAAGCATATGAGGTCTGTCCATAAGGTATCCAGCCACGTAATATGAAAAATAGAGATTTTACTGAAGAAGATACAAGGTACAAGAAACATTGTATATAGGACAAGGACACCTCAGTCCCCTTCAAAGTAGGCATCTTGGGATCTCACACAGTTTTCCCAGTTGCCACTAGCTGCCCCATTGTATTTTCCTGAATCTCATCGACAGTCTGAAATCTCTTCCCTTTCAAAGGTGATTTTTAGTTTTGAGAAAAGCCAGCAGGGTGCCAAATCTGGGCTGTAGGCGGGGCTGAGTCACCTGGGCGATTTGATGTTTTGCCAAAAAACTGTGCACGAGATATGATGCACAAGTAGGCATGTTGTCCTGATGAAGTTACCAATCACCAGTTGCCCAGAGCTGCGGCCTTCTGAATCATCCAAACAGTTTCCATGGAGGAATGTTCAAGCTTAATGCAAAATTTGATGCATATTCATTGCTTTACTCACTCAGTCATTTTGAATGTGACCTCCACATAGTACACATGCTCACTCAACAGCGTCTACCGCCCCCACTGACTAGTACAATGAGCTCATCATTGTTCACACAAGTGCATAGCAGTCCTCTCTCCTTGGCTGCCAGGTTACATCGATGTCGTGCAAACCATTCACATAATATTAACAGTGGCTGGACTTCTTCCAGACAGATGTTGTAGTTGTAAGGCATGCTTTTTTGTATTCAGGGAGTTTAAGGTTTTCAGGGATTTTGACATCTGGATTGATGAAATGCCAATGCTTTGTCACAAATTGTGTGGATAACAGCAGAATTCTCTGCAAACTATGGCTCATCACCTATTTTTTGTAAATAAAGTTTTATTGGAATACAGTCACGCCCATTCGTTGACATATTGTCTTTGCTGCTTTCTTGCTACAGTGGCAGAGTTGAGTCACTGAGACAGAGACCATATGGCCTGCAGTCTAAAATATTTACAATCTGGCCCTTATAATAAAAGTCTGCTCGTCTCAGAGAATTCCCTAAGTCTATATATATCATGGGGCAATGATTAAAGAATGACTAAACTGTTGCCCTGGCTGCACGGCTCAGTGGGTTGGAGCATTATTCCATGCACCAAAGGGTTGTGGGTTCGATTCCTGGTCAGGGCATGTGTCTGGGTTACAGGTTCAATCCCAGTTGTGATATGTATGGGAGGAAACCGGTAGATGGTTCTCTCTGTATTTCATCAATGTATCTCTCTCCCCTTCTCTCTCTCTAAAATCAATGGAAGCATGTCCTCATATGTGGATTTAAAAAAAATGAATAACTAAAATGTTGAAACAGGTTTAAACACATACAGATGCAAAACTGTAAATAATACCAAGTTGTGATGCAAGTATGAAAATACTGACAACTTTTAAATCTGGTCCTCCGTATCTATCTATATATTCTATCTCTTTCCACAAGGTCCAGACCCAGTTGGTTTTATGAGTGATTTCTCTTCAAATTTTAGGTACATGAAATATTTCAGACCCCAGAAAAATATGGAAAGTTTCCCAAAAAACACTTTGTGGGACTAGTATACACTTGATTCCAAAAACTTGACAAGTATAGCATAAAAGAGAAAACTACAGGCCAATCTCATGTATGAATTTAGATGTAAATAGCTGGTAAAGTATTAGCAAACGGAATCCAGCAGTGTATTAAATCTCATTTGATACTTATTTTTAATGTAATAAATTAGTAACTTTTTAATGTAGTAAATGAAGCAACTTGACAAAATTCCACTAACACCTAAATCTTCCACCAAAAATCATGACAAATGATATTTAATTGTAATATAGTAATTGCATTAATTAATATAATTACATTATATTTAAATATATACATTTAATACACTTATATACATAACTTTACTTATTGATCCCCAGATTCTGGGCATTTAGTGAAGTTTACATCCGTGAACTGAATTCAAGGTCTGGATTAGAATCCCAGATCTTCGTGTGTGGTTATATAACCCAACCAAGTCATTGGCTGTCTTGGTGCTTTAGGTAAAATAAAAGGGTTGTACTCTCTTCTCCAGAACTTGACTGCCAGGTTTCAATTAAGGACAAATAGGTAGCCAGGCCATGTTCTGGTTGTTTTATTAGTTAAACAATTTTAATTTAATCCAAGCAATAGAGAGGACGAAGCTTGAACAAACACTTATGAGTGGCAGGAGCATTTGTAAAATGTTTCATGCTCTCATTTTGATTCAAAAAGTGGTATACAACTTGAATATGTGTGTTTGTGGGAAGGACTGTGCAACAACACCAAGAGCACAATGGATTGCGAAACTAAGAAAAGACCCCTTCAGACACAGCCCTTTCTTTTTTTCCCTAGATCTTTTCAGCTTCACAAAAGGAGACATATTTTCCATGTAATTACCAAACATGTTTGCTTATTAAATTATTCTTTAATTAGTTAATGATTTTAGCCATGCTTTGCTCTTTGGATATTCATTTTGTATACTAAAATAATTATAGATAATTAAACTATCTCAAGCCTTTTTTTTTTCTTGCTGGGTATCCAAAAATGATAAGTTGTAAATTAATCTGGAAAACTAAGCATGACAGAGGAATTATTTGGTTGAAATTAATTAGACACTAATTATATACTAGAACTAGATGAAGAATGAGATTTTCATAAAAATAAAACACTTCTGAGAAGATGAATAGTGACTAACATCCTTACCTTCTGTGATGATGGAGTTGTTTCTTATCCAAGTCAGAGCCTTCAAGCAGTCTTCTTCATCATTGAGAGTAAAATGATTACAAGGAACTTTACCAGTGTATTGCCGCTTACTGCTGTTTGGAATCTCTCTGTTTGTCAGGTGTTGACTAATATCAGCTCCTGTAGGGCATGGGACCTAAGGTATGTTACAGACACATGCTTATTTCAGTGGTAACAGGTGAAGTGCTGACATAGTGATAAATAAACAAATAAATAAAATACATAGCAATGTCTAGTATAGGCATGCCTTTTTCTGTCCCCAGACACGATCGTTTTATTTTTTTTATTGTTGTTCAAGTACAGTTTTCTGCCTTTTCTCCCCACCACCCCAGCCCTTCCCACCACCTTCCCCTGTTTCTACCTCCCCCTGTTATTGTCCATGTGTCCTTTACAGTTGTTCCTGAAAAACCCTTCTCCCCTTCCCCCATTATTCCCTCCCACCTCCTCTCTGGTTACTGTCAGATTGTTCTTAATTTCAATGTCTCTGGTTATATTTTGCTTGCTTGTTTGTTTTGTTGATAAGGTTCCACTTAAAGGGGAGATCATATAGTATTCACCACTTGGCTTATTTCGCTTAGCATAATGCTCTCCAGTTCCATCCATACTGTCACAAACGATAGGAGCTCCTTCTTTCTTTCTGCTGCATAGAATTCCTTTGTGTAAATGTACCATAGTTTTTTTTTATTACTTTATTGTTTTTCAATTAGTTGTCTGCATCCTCTCTCCTCCCCTCCCCCCACCCTCTCCAACCCCATCTCCCTCCCCTGCCTCCCTCTTCCCCCTTGGTTCTGCCCATGTGTCCTCTATAGTGGTTCCTGAAAACCCTTCTCCTCACAGTCCCCTCCTCCCTCCCCTCTGGCTACTGTTAGATTGTTCTTAATTTCAATGTCTCTGGTTATGTTTTTCTTGCTTTTTTCTTTTGTTGATTATGTTCCAGTTAAAGGTGAGATCATATGGTATTTGTCCCTCACCGCCTGGCTTACTTCACTTAGCATAATGCTCTCCAGTTCCATCCATGCTGTTGCAAAGGGTACAAGCTCCTTCTTCCTCTCTGTTGCGTAGAATTCCATTGTGTAAATGTACCATAGTTTCTTGATCCACTCATTTGCTGATGGGCACTTAGGTTGCTTCCAGCACTTGGCTATTGTAAATTGTGCTGCTATGAACATTGGGCTGCATGGGTTCTTTTGGATTGGTGTTTCAGGGTTCTTAGAATACAGACCTAGCAGTGGAATTGCCAGGTCAAAAGGCAGTTCCATTTTCAGTTTTCTGAGGAAATTCCATACTATTTTCCATAGTGGTATCACCAATCTCCAATCCGAACAACAGTGCACTAGGGTTCCCTTTTCTCCACATCCTCTCCAACACTTGTTGTTTGTTGATTTGATTATGATAGCCATCCTCAGTGGTGTGAGGTGGTATCTCATTGTGGTTTTAATTTGCACCTCTCTGAGGGCTAGCGATATTGAGCATCTTTTCATATGTCTCTGGACCCTCTGTATATCCTCCTTGAAGAAGCAGACACAATTGTTTTAATTGAAACAAACAAACAAGTAGGATGACCACTTAAAGCTTATTCTCAGGAGTTGCTTGATTATAAGATGCTGTGTAACAAATTACTATATTTACCACATTTTGCTTTCATGTAAATGTGTGCCTGTGTTTTTAAGCTCATTGTTCACATAATTATTACACTCATGCTATGTAATCATTACACCCATGTGTAATGTGCATACTTATTTTTCCCTCAAAATGTGAGCAAAAATGTGCATTATACATAGCATAATACAGTACTCTGAAAGTCAGTGGTACAAAACAACCTTACAGATTCTGAAGGCCAGTAATTCAGACAGAGCAAGGTAGGGGACAGTTTTTCTTTGTTAAATAATGTCAGAGGCCTCAGTGAGAATATGTGAAGCCTGGGAATGACTTGAAGGTTAGGGGCTGGAATCATTTGGAAATAAACCATTTCAATCCTTTTTCTTCCCCCCAGAAAACATGCTAGGTATTCAAAAATGACAAAAGTTGTCATTATATGTCTAGCAGTTGATGTTGCCTGTAGGCTGGGATTTTAGCTAGGATTTTTGGCTGGAACACCCACACATGGCCTCTGCATGTGGTTTGGGCTTCCTCACAACATGGTGGCTGAGTTCTCAGGGTAAGTGTCCTAAGAGAAAACCAGTCCAGAGAGCTTTGTGTTCTTGTCTAACCTCATCTTGTAATCCAAGTGGTGACTCTTCCACCATATTATATGCATGGAGGTGGTCATACAGGCCTGCCCAGGGCAAGAGGAGGAAACCCAAGATCTACCTCTTTCCACAGGGGCAGCAAAGCTGTGAAAGGACACATGGAATTTGAGTGGTGTGGCCATTTGTGGTAAAAACAATCTGCACAGAAGCAATTATATCAGGGTTTGAAATCCAACTGCATATGGAGTTTTGGCAGAAAAGATAATGAGGAAAGTGGACTACTATTTACTTATGAAAATTATAGGATTATTTTTCACTTTGTTAGAGCGGTATTCTCTATCTCAACTTTCTCTCTCTTTCATCTCCATCTCCATTTCTCTCTCAATAAAAAGCCCTCTCAGTATAACTTCTATTCTTACTTTTGACACAGAGTGGAAACAGACACTATAAGGAAAGCAAGAGTAAAAAACACAATAAAGGATGATGCTGACAACTGTCCTCCCTCTGTGTCAAGGACACTGTGGCAAATGGAAGGGCTTTTGCTGTGATCAGAGAGTTTGGCCATGACTCAACTCCATCTAGTTGTTGCCAGACTGGAGTATGGATTCAGTGTGGCCAGATCTGGTTTCTCAACAAATGTTACTTTTTTTTGGTGGACCCTTCGATTATTTTTCTATTATTTCAGTTCAAATTAAAACCAAGCAACAAATAGCATGAGAAATAGTACAGTAATGTGAGTTTGACTAGTGGCCACCACTTTTACCACTGTTTTTTATTTGGTGGCCAGGCGGAGAGTATGTGGAAGATAATGAGGCCAGCACTGCGAGCAAGAGTTAAAGGTAACTCCAGGCTGCTGTTGGAAGACCTGAGCCAGCTGTTTTATGTTCTCTGTACAAGGTCTTAGGGCTATGAGGCAGGGATGGTTCTCAGCTATGATGGGCAAAAAGTTCACTTGGGTTGAGATGAATATATACACAGAGGAAGATCTTTTTCTCTTGACAAATGCCTTGTTATACTGGATAGATGGGAATGCTGGCTGGTGCTTGCACAAATGGGGCTTTACTAAACCCCAGATGACATTTGGGAAAGTTTTAGGTTATGTTCTTCCTCAATAAAAATGGTAAAGCCATGATACAGTACTGTGATGTATTTAATTCCATTTCAAAGTGGATCAAATATTTTTTTTAAAAAATCAATCTTAAAAGCTGATGTCCCTTCTCCATGAAGAAGCTGCAGTAACATTTTATTTAATAAAAAATAAAGCCCAATACAATAAGTAGTGGTCATTTACCACAACTGAAATTGTGGAGGTAAAATTCTCTTATTAGCAATATAATTTGTTTAGCCATATCACACTAAGATTTTGGTATTATTGTATTCATAGTTATTATAAAAAGTCCACTGAGGGTTTATGTGAATGGTTTAAGTGCACAATATTGAATACTGTATTTTGGAGGTTTGAAAATTCATGAGAACCACAATAAGCATTGTAGTATAAAAGAAAATGAAATTTGGGTAACATTATACCAGTTTAGTAAGTCATGCTTTAATGAATTAGGAAAAGTTCTTGGCAGAAAATGGCAGAACTAAAGAACAAATTGAGAGCTATTCAAATTATAAAACTTTCAATGGTTTGTGTTTCAAATAATGGATGTATAGATTAAGTAACAAGGAAGAGAAGCAGAAAAATGAAAATTAGTTTATTAGAAACCTGAAACATAATCGTATTTTTACAGTATTTTTATAACCCATATAATTCTGGTGTGCACTCAAATATGTGGCATTTTTGCACACTTCTAAACTATAAAGAGTTTGAGAAGTTAAAGGAAAATCAATGTGATAATATATAGTTTTTAATACTTGTACAGTGGCATTTTCACAGAATAGGTAAAACTGAAGCTAGGATTTTAAATCCCAAGGTCAAATAATCTGTCTGCATAGTTTATCAGAACTCAATAAATCAAAAATGATTTATGGACAATTTCATATTATGTCATCAAAGTAAGGAAAATAATAAAGATTAAAAGGCGAGCATGGGTATATTTAATGAAGAAGTATCACCAATGCTATTATGAAAACTAGAGAATTTTCTGCCACTAAACTGCCACTAACTAGTAATTGAAGTAACTAGTAACTAGTAGCAGACAACTCTTCAATTACTCCATAAGATACTTCTGGATTGAACACTGCCAACATCACTGGTTTGTGGGAGCCCCTTGGCCACCTCTTACCCCTCAGCAAGCTAGTAACACTTGTTGTTTGTTGATTTGTTTATGAGGGCTATTCTCACGGGTATGAAGTGGTATCTCACTGTGGTTTTAATTTGCATCTCTCTGATGGCTAGTGATGCTGAGCATCTTTTCATATGTCTCTGGACCTGCTGGATGTCCTCCTTGGAGAAGTGTCTGTTCAAGTCTTTTGCCCATTTTTTAATTGGGTTGTTTGTCTTCCTGGAGTGGAGTCATGTGAGTTCTTTATACATTTTGGAGGTCAAACCCTTGTCCGAGGTACTCTGACAAATACGTTTTTCCATACAGTTGGTTCTCTTTTAATTTTAATGCTGTTTTCTTTAGCTATGCTGAAGCTTTTTATTTTGATGAAGTCCCATTTGTTTATTGTTTCCTTTATGTCCTTTGCTCTACGGGATATATCATTGAAAATATTGCTGCATGGAATATCTGAGATTTTCCTACTGAGGTTTTCCTCTAGGACTTTCATGGTGTCACAGCTTATATTTAAGTCTTTTATTCACTCTGAATTTATTTTTGTGTATGGTGTAAGTTGGTGCTCAAGTTTCATTTTTTTGCATATAGCCGTCCGGATCTCCCAACACCATTTGTTGAAGAGGCTATTTTTACTCCATTTATGCTGCTGCCCTTTTGTCAAATATGAATTGACCATAGAGACTTGGGTTTATTTCTGGGCTCTCTACTCTGTTCAATTGGTCTATCTGTCTGTTTTTATGCCAGTACCAGGCTGTTTTGATTACAGTGGCCTTGTAATATAGTTTGATATCAGGCATTGTGATCCTTCCTACTTTGCTTTTCTTTCTCAAAATTGCTGCACCTATTTGGGGTTGTTTATGGTTCCATAAAAATTTTTGAAGTGTTTGTTCTATATGTGTGAAATATGCCATTGGTACTTAAATAGGTATTGCGTTGAATCTATAGATTGCTTTGGGTAGTATGGCCATTATGATGATGTTAATTCTTCCAATCCATGAGCATGGTATATGTTTCCATCTGTTTGTGTCTTCCATGATTTCTTTCTTCAGTGTTATATAGTTTTCTGAGTACAGGTCTTTTACCTCCTTGGTTAGATTTATTCCTAGGTGCTTTATTTTTCTTGTTGCTATAGCAAATGGGATTTTTTCCTGATTTCTGTTTCTGGTATTTCATTGTTGGTGTACAAAAATGCCTTTGATTTCTGAATATTGACTTTGCCAAATTCACTTACTACTTTGAGTAGTTTTTTGCTGGAGTCTATAGAATTTTCTATGTATACTATCATGTCATCTGTAAGAAATGACAGTTTTGCTTCCTCCTTTCCAATTTGGATGCCTTTTATTTATTTTTCTTGTGTTATTGCTGTGGCTAGGACTTCCAATACTATGTTGAATAGGAGTGGTGAAAGCAGACATCCTTGTCTTGTTCCTGATCTTAGGGGAAAGCTCTAAGTTTTGGCCCATTGAGTATGATGTTGGCTGTAGGTCTCTCATATATGGCCTTTCTTAGGTTGAGGTACTACTCTCACTTTGCTGAGTGTTTTTTCTCATAAATGGGTGCTGTACTTTATCAAATACTTTTTCCACATCTATTGCTATGGTCACGTGATTTTTTTCTTTCATTCTGTTTATGCGATGTATTACGTTTATTGATTTGTGAATATTGTACCATCCTTGCATTCCTGGGATGAATCCCACTTGATCATGGTGTATGATCATTTTAATGTGTTGCTGGATGCAATTTGCCAATATTTTAACAACCACCATTTTATTACTCCTCATGATTTTTTGGGTCAGAAATTTGGGTAGGGTTTGGCTGGGCAATTCTTTTATTCTATGTATTATTGATAGAGGTCACTTGGTGACATTCAGCTGGTGGGGGCCCAAGATGGCTCTTCACTCACATGTCCGGTGCCTGGGCAGGGATGGCAGAAAGGCTGGAATCAGCTGCAACTATCCACTGGAGAACCGATGTATGGCATCTCCAGCATGGCAATCACACATTATCTGAACTTCTGATGTGACACATCAGGGTTTCAGGAGCAATGGTTCACACAAACAAGGAGATAATGAATGGCCCTTGACTGGGCCTCAGAAGTTATGTCACAACACTGCATTTGTACTCTACTGGTCAAGGTGGTCACAAACCTGTCCAGATTCAAAAGGGAGGAGACTCCACATCCTAGATGGGAAAAGCCAAAGAATTTTCAGCTTTGTTTTAAAATGCCACTTTTCTTTGACCTTTTGCTGTTATTTTGCACTTTTTTTTTTATCCTCACACACAGTGAACTCTCTTCATGCTCAGCGCTGTTGAGTGACGGGGAGCACCTTTCTCATTTATTACAGGGAAGGCAAAGTGGTGTGCACAACTCTGTTTTCTACCTGTTATAGAAGGTTCTCTTCTGGGGTTGCACAATTCTGCATGCCACACTCTTACTTACCCCATCTAAGATGTAATCAGCTTCTGTGGAGACCACATGATATTGCTGACCCACATCAAGCTCACCATAAATAACATCCTAGCTCACTCTCTGGCCTGGTTGGATGTTCTTGTTCCACCTGCTGGCTTCTAGAGAGTGTCCCCCTTTTGAGAGTCCCTACCATGGTCTTCTCATGATCACTACCAGCCTTATTTGAGTTTGAGTTGACAAATTTTTGTTCTTCCTGTTTTTGAGATAGCCCAAATCCAGGCGCGGGACAGGCATTTCTCCCTCTCTGCATGATTCTCCATGAGCTATCAGAGTGGCCTCAATTGTAAGCTGTTTCAGAGTGATTTCCAGGACCAGCATGCGCTCACCAATAAAAGTAGTCGAACTGATAAGCAAGGTGGTAAAGGGAATCAGAGGGTACTGAATGTGGAGCTAGATATCTTCATCTTCCAAAATGTGAGAAGTTGATAGATCAAGGAAAAAACGTCTATAAATGCATTATTTGGAGTTCAGGAGTAAAAGTATTGAAGAAGTAACAACAGAAATGCTTCAAAGTGAGTGCCCTTGGCTTAGAAGTAGAGAGCAGCCTTTCTCACATGCAACCCTGTAGCACAATTTGTTTTGTCTTGTGCATGGATTATCTGATAAAAAGATTAAGTGATATGCATTTGGATATCAAAAATATTGAATATTTTAGAGTGATACATGCCATTTAAAGGTCTGACTAGAGGTTAAGGTTTGTAACTATATTTTATAACAGGTTATCTTCTTGGTTTGAGTTTCTGCTTTATTTTCATCATATTTATTTGTTGTGCTTGTTTTGTAAGTTATAAGATTGGGGAAAAAACCATGAGAAAGTTGGAGAAGAAAATAGGAAAAGAAATAAGAACTGGAACCCTCCACCCCTGAAGTGAATTCAGCTGCTTTTTTTTTTTTTTTTTTGGTATCACTCTATGTACCTTTAATTTTTATGTACTTCTAGAAAAATTAAATTGGAAGTCCTTTATCACTTCTTCATTTCATTTTTCCTGTTGTTAAAAGGGTAAGAGATTAATGTGCCACAGACTAAAGCTGCAGGGGCAGCTGGACACACATGGGCAGATGCCTGAGTCTTTCATTCATATTGTCTGAAGTCCATGGTCACAGGCAGCAGCCGGAAATCAGTGGAGCAGGTGAAGGAGGGGAAGGTAAAGGGGTGCATGGTATTTTCTTCTGGCCTAATGCTTAAAAAGAGGAATATTTAAGTATCAAAATAATATATTCCTTGAGTTTATTTTTATCCTTTAACTAGGAAAAAAAAAAAAGAAGAGAGAAAAGAAATTACTCATAGAGTGATCCAAACCCTGATACTTAGAATATGGTCTAGTCATGAGCAGCATCTGCTTCACCTGGGAGATTGTTAGAACTACAGTGTCTCAACCGCTCCTGCCCCTTCTCTGCTCAGACTCTGCATTTTAATGGGATGCACAGGGGAGATGTGTACACACGATAATTTGAGAAGTTCTGCTCTAAGGTACAGATGAGAGATTCTAGGTCAAGAAAGTTCAAGGCAGTTTTCTTCACCTTGACTTAAAATCATCTGGGAACTTTAAAAAAATACTGATGATTGAGTCCCCACCCCATAATAATTAAAACAGAGCTTCTGTGGGTGGGGTCTAGGTATGGATATATTTTAAAAGTGCCCCAGGTGACCTCAATGTGTAGCCAAGGCTCAGAACTGCAAGTAAGTGACGCTTGGAGTTGCTTAACTGTCTGTTTCCCACCATGTACTGCCTCCACCTGGCTTAGCTGGGACAGGGAAACCTGTATGCGTGCATGCTCATGTGCATGCACACACACCCTTTGAATCCAGGACCATTCACAAGATGGCCTAACTGAGGGAGAACCAGATAAAATATGACGGTGCCTGGAGCGGGGATGAATGACTTCATATTCCTCAGGAACAAACCCACCACAGGGAGGCCTACCCAGGTTCCTGAGAGAAATGCATTGAAGAGACCCCATCTTTGAGTTACAAAGTAAATCTCTTTCAATTAAAGAGATGCCATATTTTGTTGGCCACGTGAAATGCTAATGCGTGTTGCAAAGTGAGAATATTAAAATTCGCTTCCCTAAGACATTAAACAATTTCAGTTATCCAGCAATGTTTTCCTAAAATGTGGTTTGAGAATTTAATCAAAATGGACAGCATGGTCACTGGGTAATCAATCAGTCACATTTCCTAGTTTTATAACTGAGAGACAAAATAAAACAAGGGTTGACAGAAGGTATTCATGTTTGAAATACTTTCGCATGAGCCCAATTACCACTGCCAAATGTTAGCCTCTTCAGGCATAAATTAATTTCCCATAAATGCATGTGGGTTGTGCCTGGATTCTGTTCTGCTAAGCAGCAAGTGTTAGACTTTCAGACAACAGCTTAAAGAATAACATTTCTCCAACTTGCTATGATTTTTATCCTTGAGCAGAATGCTTTCCTTGGAATGGGTTTCCATGAGGGTTTTGGACACAATTCTAGTCATGTGCATGAGCTTTGCAGGACACTTTTTTTAATAGACTGGCAGCTGCCGGGCGAGAAGCTCTTTACCCAGAGAGCGAGTGCCTGGTAAGCACATTAAGTGTTATTCACCCCGATGGCCATGGGTAGCCTCACCTGGTACTGCTGCCCGGTGCAGAGGATGAGGTGGTCATAGAGCACGATTTCTTTTTGGAAAACCACAACATGCTTGGCTGCTCGGTCTATGGCAGTCATTCTACCAACCACCACATTGACCCAGGAGCACAGTGACATCAATGCATGATCGTTATCATTAAAACAGTGGCTGTGGAGAGAGAAGCTCCATCAGTGACATTTGAGCAGCTGACAGTGGGCACTAATTAGACATCTGGTGAGCTGGTTCAAATCCCCCAGTGGGCTAAGTCTGTGCTCTTGCTATGAATTTTCCAGCACCAAAGGTACATACTAGACTTTTCGTCATGGGACAGGCACAAATTGACATCTTCCCGTTATAGCTATATGGCCAGTCCACAAAAGGGAGGGAGGGAGGGAGGGGTGTGTGTGTGTGTGTGTGTATCTCATATATAATATATATCCTTTCTTCTGTTTCTGTTTCATGGTGAGTATAAATTTACTTTAGTTGTTGACTTGTCCTATTGACCATGAAAGTGACATTGCTCAGGATTCCTGAAGGCAGGTTTCGAGTTCTAAATATTGAGAACCCTTCCTATTTGCTAATGCTTTTCAATAAGTGACTCATTCTTGGAATGAGTTTATGGATTTGTGCCAAAACAACAGAATACATTTTATTTAGAGAAGATGTCAATTAGGGAATTATGTTAGAAACAATTACAGTCCCTGGAGACTTCTGAGATTCACCCTACAAGACAAAGGTGGTTTAGGAGGTACTGTTATTTTTGCAAACAGCAGGTCCAGGGTGGGTGTGTTTTCTTGTCTCAGTTCCACTGAGTTCGAGCATTCTATTATAATGTGAGAAAAGTGTGTTTCTTGTTGGTGTTGGGGTTTTTTAGAGTTTTGTGAGGGCTGTTTCCAGAACTTCCTGAAAGATGTAACCTCCTGATGTGACCCTATAATGATTCTGTTCTGATGCCACTATGAGAGTGTAGGTGGCAGACTAATGTGCTTCATTTAAATCTAGGCTTCACTGAGCTGAGGCCTGTGCCCCTGCCTTGTCGCCAGTGAGACTGGACCCTGGGACTCTGCATCCGCTTGCAATACTTCAGTTTCTTCACCTCTCAGCATGGGATAATTCTCCTCCTTACATGCATTGACCATTGTGAGGGATAAATGTGAGAATGTAAGAGATGCTGTTTATTCAAGTGGAATGCATATGTGAAGGGTATTATTTTAAATGATATTAATGATACATAATCCTGTTTACTCGCCTGGGAGGCAAACAGGACTAACGTGGTAATGGGAGAACATTTTTCTTTTTGATCCACTCATGAGTCTGCTCTCAACACACAAAAAGAATCCCCATAATGGATGCACATTAGACCCTGTTTATAGGACCTGTGAAAGAGAAGGGAGCACTGGGCTTTGTATCTATCTCTCCATGAAACAACACTTAAAAACAAGAAAATTTCTTCTTAATAAGAAAAGAAAATCAGGGGCTGGCCTGTCATAGGAAAATGATAGAAAGTGAGATGAAATGCTTTTTTAAAAAACCATTTTGGTAGCTTTACAGAAAAACAAAAAACTTCATTATTTTTGTACATTCATGAGAGACCCACAAATGATTGTTCTCATTTGCATCACAGTTCCTGCATAATAGGAACAGCACTGTCAGTCGTCCAAGATGAGGAAAAATTAAAAATAGCGTGTAGGGATTAGTCTTATGAGGATTTGCTCAAAGATAAAGTTCTCAGGGGAAATTTGGGGAAGGGTAAGACAATGCTATTTTTAATAACAGTAGGACAATGGTGCGATGTCAGAATGCGTATTTTAGTGCTAAAATCTGAAGCTTTGTCTAGTGGGAAGTGGCACTTGGGAGCTGATTTTTAGGAACCTTAGAAAGCACTGAGGACTGTGGGGTGCTGCTTTTACAGTCTGTTACTATGGCATTTCTTAGTTTAAAATGTTAGTGTGTAGGTAATTACTATCTGTTCTGGATTTCACTATCCATTCTGGACCTTCTTTAATTTATCCATCAGGCAGGTGAAAGTAGATATTGGAAACTGTAAGTGATATTTTCTAAAAATTATTTCCTAAGCAGAGTTAGTGAGCATTAAGATTCTAACAACAGGGACTGTCTCATGGCTTGAAGACAAGAGATATACCTCCACTAGGGTTTTCTGGAAAAGACAGAAGCAGCCAAAGAAGGAACATCAGTGAAACCTCATGTTTCTCAAGTTAATTTGACCCTGATTTGAAAATAATGTGAAAGGTTGTATTCAGAGAATATTCTAGAGATGGCTAATAATTTTTAAAAAGCAGAAATGCAGGATGGGAAAATTTTTGGAAGAGGACATATGTGACAAGTGGCTCACTTTTTTAAGTTGTAGGGATCCCACATCTGATATCAGAAGACTTAGCCCAAAGCTCCAGGTGCAAAATTAGAAGCAGACCCCAGGGGAGCAAATATAATTATGGGGGAGACCTGCACTTCATGGAATCAGTACCCTTTAGAACTAGAAAGAACCACGGAGGTTTTCATAAAGGATTTTTTGTGACACTCTTAGAAAAAGGAGCATCACAATTAACTTTCAGTTACTCAGGGCTGATTGTCCAATTTATGGATTTCTCCTGCATCCTCTTTCTCCTGTCCTCCCACTGCCTTCCTTTCTGCTGCATGCCTGGAATGTCTCCTCCACTAGACTCTGGACAGGGCCAGAGAATGAAGACAAAAACTGGCTATTAAGAATATAGTAACAAAAATAATAAATCAAAACACTGGTTAGGGCAAAGTTCAGAATTTACATTTAAAATGAGAAATTTAAATTATTAAATTTATGGATGTCAAAGCATTTGTTATTTTTAAACTTCATGACCAGGGATAATTTCCTTTATTGTGATATGAGGACCATTTGAAAGGCAACATCTTATTGATGTTTCAACTTATAGTTTCTAGAATGATGATAATATGCAGTTACTCATCCAGAGGCACCTAGCTGTGTCATTTAGTTCCTATCTATAAACTGATTGAAATGACTTTCACAGGTAATTGTGGATAAAACTTCATTTTTTCAACATTATTTATTGAGCACCTGCAACATGCCAATCTCTGTCCTGGATGCTGGGGACACATCAGTAAACAAAGAGGCAAAAAATTCCTGCCCTCGTGGAGTTTACATTATAGTTGAAGGATTCAGAATATAAAGAGAAAACATAATTTTAAAAGGCAAATTATATAGTATTTATAAGGATTTCAGTAGCAAGAAAAAATACAGCAGAGTAAGGAGGACCGGAGTGTTAATGTTGGTTGCTAATGAATGGATGGTCAGGATAGGTCTTACTGAAAATTGACATTTCAGTAAAGACTTGGAGAGAGAAAAGCAAAGACCCCCAAGGTGGAGACCTGTCTGTTCTGTTTCAGGAATATTAAGGAGGCTGGTATGGCTAGAGTGGAAACAGTAAAAGATGAGCTCAGAGAAATAAGTGAACAGGGATAGATTTTAGGTCGAAGCATTCTAGAACTTTCTGTGATGATGGAAATGTTCTGTAGCTGTGCTAATACGGCATCTACTGGCCACATGTGGCTATTTGAGCACTTGAAATATGGCTAACATAATTGAGAAGCTGAATTTTTAATCTCAAATTCTAATCAATTTAAATTTACATAGCCACATCTGGCCAGTAGCCACCATATTGGACAGTTAGAATTTGGCATGATCTGACTCACATTTATGCAGCACTGTTCTGGCTGCTGTGTTGGTAATGTGGAGAGGCAGGCACACAGGCAGGGGCACCAACCAGGGGACTTTCCACCTGCCACACACAGATCCCACACAGCATCACACCAGCAGAAAGTCACTACTGGTTGTTCGCTGCTATAACACACCTAACACAGGGGCGGATGAAAACCTTTATCAAGATGACTGAATTAAGTTCCTGTGAGATATTTATCCATAACAACAATATTTCCTGGGAATCATGTAATTTAGAAAGAGGGCAATGAGGGAAGGGAATGTACATGTGTTGATCCTCTACTCTTTTCCAGAACTTACTGTTATACTACTTTTAACAAGAAAACTCCAGCGAGGTTGTCTTATCACACATTTTTCACAGAAAAAAAAAAATCCAAAAGTTCAGGGAATGAAATCCCCTTTGTAGTAGGGGCAGGATCTGAATTTGCATCCACCTGGCTTTTTTTTTTTTTCCTGCATCCTAATGATGTCCTTCAAAAAAAAAAAAAATGGGGCAGGTTCATAGTCTGATAAAAAGTATTAGGTCAAAATGAGCCTGATTCTGCTAGCAAGAAAGCTGCAGGTTTTCTCTGTGAAGGCAAAGCAAGTGTTTTTCACAGAGGAAAGAGGATCTCTTTGTCATGGATTCTAAATGAATACCCTGAGAAGGAACAATTTCCTTCCCCCTCATTAGAAAAATTTGAACATTGTATCTAGAGGCAGGGAGCCTAATAATTTTGCACCCTTGTTTTGCTACAGGAAATTAAAATTAATGGAAGCTGTGTGATAATGAAATGGGATTCTACTGGGATGCAAACAACAAAGCTTGCCTAGAGTGGCATAGAAGGCCTTGCCTTTCAGGCCCTGATGATAAATGGCTGGGATAACTGTGAGACCCACACCCCAGTGAGGTACTGGACCTTTATCTCCCAACTCTGAACCTTGGAGGAGTTGCCTAGTCTGATGAAAATATAGCCACCAAGCTCCCCTGCCCTGTAGTGTCACTCAAATACTACAGGGCAGCGGAACACAGGCAGTGACTTGCTCAGGAGGCTCCATTCCAGTTGTTTGGAAGAAGGCATAGGCCTTTCCACAAACAGAAAATGGCAGCCCAACCCTACCATTCACTCATTACCAGGTTTGCACTCGTACCTCCTAAGTGACATCTATAATCCAGAAGAAAAGCCCACCACTTTTCCCTTTCCAGTCTGAAATCTATTTAGCACAGAAATGACTACATACACATCAGGACATTTAGGACTCAGAATGAAAAAGCAAATAGAATTCATACTCGCTTGCTAAAAACTTCCTTTGTTCAGTGTCCAGAAGTTTTTTTCCAGGGAGTCCATGGGTTGAAATTAGTGTGAGATTACTGAACTTCAGGTGAGAGCTAAGGAGAAAGAAAAAATAACACACAAAAAGGTAAAGCACTATTCGGTGAAAGTTTATTATACAGTTGACTCTTAAACAATCTGGGAGTTACAGTGCTGACTCTTCATGAAGTCAAAAATCCATGTATAACTTTTGACTCCCCCCAAACTGAACTACTAATAGCTTACTACTGATATCATAAACAGTTGATTAACACATATTTTGTATATTATATGTATTACATACTATGTTCTTACAATAAAGTAAACTGGATAAAAAATGTTAAGAAAATCAAAAGAGAAAATGTCTTTACAATATTTATTGAAAAAATCTATATATAAATGGATCTGCACAGTTCACACCTGTGTTGTTCAAGGGTCAACTGTAATTCAGTTTACCCTTATTTCATGTGCCATCCAATTGCTGAATTTTTCTTTGAACCCAGCAATTCCTTTTGCACAAACTTTCAAAGAGAAACGACCATTTAAATGAAAAGAAGACGGCACTGGAGTGGCTAATTACAAAAACTTTAGAAAGCTGCAGCACTGTAATGACAGATATCATTTAATTTTTTTAAATTTTCTTCCAAGAGTAAAATGAAATAAAATCCAAAACTGAAGAGGTAAAGTTAGTGTAAGTTGATGTAAAGTTTGAATTTCAGACTACTAACAAACAGCTTAGGATCATAACCCCCATATCTAAAACTCTAAGTGCTTACAATCATGTACTTGGCATGTTTTCATTTAGTCCGTGAAGCAATACAATGTCATTATCTCCATTTTATCAAATAGAAAGAACTGAGGCAATGTTGCTTTGTCCAAGACACGGTAGGAAGTCTGGAGGCAGGGTGTGAATGTCTTCTCATCTAACCTCTACCTAACCTCTGTCTCCACTGCCCTGTAGACCCTAAATTGTGGACAGGGTTCTAAAGATCATTTAATTTTCATCAGTCAACATTAGCTTTACTATTTCATGTATAGATATAGATAGATAGACAGATAGACAGATAGATATACACACACACAGGATGGGTCAAACGCAGATTTACAGTTGTGAGTACATGAAGCAGTGTTTATTCTTGCTTTATTAATTATTGTATTGTTTTCCATGCAAACAACTGTAAATCTACTTTTGCCTCACCCTGTATATATCTCTTTCTCTCAAATCAGGACATTAAAGTAAATTCTAAAGAATTCCTTTCAAGAGCAGAACTGCCTCATATTTGCATTAGGCTTTCCAGGGCCTTAGGCATGTTCACAGGCATTTATCACAGAGATTAATCTTCAAGGCAGTTTGTGCTAGGGGTGGGTGCGGGGGTCAAAATTTTATTATCTATATTTCATAAAGAAGACAATCAAGGTTGGAAATGGTAGCTAATTTGTTCACACTCACGAAGCTCATAAGCCGTTGGGCCAGAAATCAAAGCCATGTCTACTGATCCCAAGTAACGTCTTCTCCATTCACCTGGCTGTCCTCTACCTAGTCCTCAGGAATGTTAAGTAGCATAAATGGTGCATGTGAGTGTGTAAATGGAGGCTTCTGAAGAACTTCTGTACTTAAAACTCACGCTGTGTTTTCCCTTCAGTATTGAAAACGTAAGTAATGCAAATATGCCCTCCAGCTAGAGTCAGCAAAATTTTTTAGGTGACCTTTACATAGGCTTCAGGACAGTGAGAAAGATATTTGGTTTTCATCCCCAAAATCTCTTCTTAGCTCATACCTTCCCTTAAACCAACCAAACACAAAACAGAAAAAGCAAAATGAAACAAAACCAAAACCTCCACGAAGTTTGAGAAAAACACATGCCCTCCTCTCCCAACGAGGACATTGGAAATTTTCCAAATGTGGAAATGCTATCAATTTACTGACAATCTATTAAGTACCATTAAAAGCAGGAGACTTTTGGTGACAGCATGGACCAGCAATGTAATAAACGCAACTGCACCTGACATTTAAAAATAGCTAAATATTATGAAAGGTTTTGCTCTAAAGTCTCTAAGGATGTGTGTCATTTAAGAGTAAATATTCTTACTTGATACAAAGAAAACCAAGCACATCTTATCCTTAATAATAATAAAAATTTTGAATATGTTCAAATAACATAAAGGTCACAATTAACCCCAGCTACTTACGGTTGCCAGTTTGCAAATGCACACTGATAACAGGCCTTTGATTTATCACCATTTCATGGAAAATGCAAGTAATAATACATGTTTATACTCACGCAGTTAAAATTTATTTTGGCTTTGGTGTGTATGTGATGGAAACGTAGTTTATGTTGTACTGCTAATAATTTTAGATACAGGCTCTTCTTAAAGTTCTATGTGAATAACAGGTTTAGTAATTAACTAGCTATGTCTTTTACTACGAAAACTAACCCCTTTGGCACTGAATAATTTGAATACTCTAACAACATGGATAAAATAGCTTATAAGTTGTCAAATTATCACAATGTGTTATCCTGCATTATGCTATTGTGCAATTATAGATTTCTGCAAAAGATTTGGGAGGAGAGAGTATTTTCTGGATTTTACCTATAAAGACACCAGTTTTCCATTCCTTTTCTTTAGATTTAGCCAAATTCCTTTTGTCTTCTTCATTGTGGCTGGTCTGGTCCTTCACTCAGTCTTCAAGGTCACTACTTTAACCTTTCTTGTCTTCCCTGCTATTCTCCTACTACATTCTCAAGTGAGTACATCTCAGGCATCATTAAAAAAAAAAAGGAGAGAGAGAGACCAGACCGCCCCTTCTGTTTCCTTTTTTGCAACTTCCAGAGCATTGCTATCTACATTACTCTTCCATTCCCTCTGATTCAAAAGACATGGCCATTGCCCTGCTTTTCTAAGGAGGCTTCCATTCTTTTTTTTTTTTTTTTTAAGATTTTATTTACTTATTTTTTAGAGAGAGGAGAACGGGAGGGAGAAAGAGCAATGTATGGTTGACTCTCACGTGGCCCTCACTGGGAACCTGGTCTGCAACCCAGGCATGTGCCCGACTGGGAATCCAACCGGAACCTTTTGGTTCCCAGCCCGTGCTCAATCCACTGAGCTACACCAGCCGGGCAGGAGGCTTCCATTCTTAAGGTCTCCTCAGGTCTAAGGTGGCTCCCAGAGCTGCAGCCATTACATCCTACAACCACATTATAGGCAGAAGGCAAGAGGAATGAGTAGAAAGGACTGCCCATTAAAGAAGTTTCCATAAAATTTCATATGGCACTTCTGCTCACATCGCCAAAACTCAGTGACGTGGCCACATGTAGCAACAAGAGGGGCTAGAAAATGTGGTTTTTCAAAGAGAAATACAGTGGGTTTTCCCAAGAACCGCATTGCTCAGAGTTCTGTTACCAAAGATGAAGTGTAGAATGAATACTGGGAGGCTCCCAGAAGTCTCAACTCATGTTGACTCATGAAGGAAGAATGGGCGATAATGGGGGAAGATCCTTGTATCAGTCAGGGTCCAGGCTGGAAACAGCCACTTGTCAGGGTTTGATGGAAGGAAGGCATGTGTAGGGTTCTGATTTCCAATAAGGATGGGGAGTCATCCAGGGCCTAGCAACAGTGGGATACCATTACTAATTCAGATCATGAGGAGCAAGGGACAGAAGAAATGGTGAAAGATGGACCTGTGGAGGAGGCCCCACCCAGGAGGTAGAGCATAGAACATGCTATCTGAGACCACATTGTCATCATGAGGTTCTCTTTTATGATTTTTTTTTTTTTTTACCAGCTTCTCTTCCTTTGCCCATCTATCCCTCACAAGCTTTCCAGTCTTCATGTCAGTCTCCCTGGGTGATGCTTTTTACCACCATGACTTCATGTTACACTACAGCTTTCTTCTGAGCTCAAAACCTAATTTCCAAATGTCTATCAGTCCTAACAGGACTGCTTC
>PVJI01012787.1:0-50234 GCA_004026765.1 Micronycteris hirsuta | reverse complement strand
GGGTTTCGGGCACCTCAGCTGTGAGCTGGCCTAGCAGGCCCGCCACCTCCACCGCAGCAGCCCCTGTTGTCCCTCGAGAGCTCTGGGGAGCAGGGTACCCCCAGCTCCACGCCCAGTGCCAGGGAGGAGCAGGGCCCAATAGGCCCGGCACTGGTCACGCCACCCCAGTCAGGGGAGCCTCCTGGCCGGGGAGCATCAAACCCGTGCATCTGGGAGGCGCCGCGAGAAGCACACGCACAGGCCTTGAGCAGTGGCTGCTCCTTTCTTAACTTACTGGGTTTCACAAAGTACCAGAGCCCACCGTCCCGAGGCCCCTCAGGGCCCCGCAGTCCCCAGTCTGGGCTTCCTGGGGCAGGCAGGACACAGGCAGCCTTCCGGCACCCAGGGGTGCAGTGGGCGTGTCCAGCTGTCCATAAATACCATCCTATAAATACGGCCAGCAGCACTTCCAGGTAACAGGCGGGCTGCACGCGGCCCAGGGCCTAGCACCAAAGAGTCTGCTCAGGGCGCAGGGGCACGCCCCGGCCCCATGGCTGCGGCTGCACCTGCACCTGCACCCACAGCTGCAGCAGTCCGAGCCAGCTGGCGGGGGGAGGGGACAGCCCCCTCCGCATGGGCTGCTGGTCCACTGGCCCGGGCTTTGGGCTCCAACAGCTTCACCAGGCGGCGCCTCCCTCCTGGAGGCCGGGCGATCCCTGCAGGTCCTTGTGGATTGAGAGGCTCACAGCTGTCCACGGCCCTCGGAAGCAAGGGTGGGCCACAGTCCTGGCCCGTGGCGTCCCTCCTCAGAAGTCACCAAAGCCCCAGGGTGCCCTAGGCGTGGCACCCAGGAGGAGCACCTCGCTGCCTGTGAGCTAGCGGTCCTCTGCCCTGCTGCGCAGCGTGGGCGCCGGCCTGGGAGGGGCTGCGTAGGAGGCCGCTGCAGGGACAGGAGGCTGAGGGTCAGCCACAGACAGGGGCGAGGGTGCTCCACACCGCCCCCCACCTCCACTCCCCGGCTCCAGCCGCCCCTCCCAGCCTCCCGTGGGCCATTCTCTGAGGGCCAGACTCCACAGAAGGGCCTGACCCTCTTCCTCCTCTGGCCTTCGTCTGCTGATGACACACCAGTGACGCCACCCAGTGCCCGCCAGCCCCCTTACCTGGACTCGGGGCTGGGAACAGGACCCCAGGGAGCTGGGGTGGCCCACCTGACGGCAGACGGACAGCAATCATCTTAGTGCCCCACTCCTGGGGGGACCCCAGTGACGGGAAATCCAAGTATCCCCCTCCTATGCAAGTGGTGGGGCCTCGCCCCCTCCCCAAGTGAGCGCTCCTGGCCCTGCCTTGTCCGGACTTTGGGTGGAGACTTCGCCAGGTCCACTGCACAGCAGGGGCCCCACCCACTGCGGCCTCCCTGAGGTCAAGGCTTGGGGTGGGGCTGGGGGTGCTGTCGGGGCCCATGGTGCAGTGCCACACCTGACCACCAGGTGCCGCCACAGCCAGCATTATGTCCTGAGCATGGTTGGACCCCCTTCCTGTCCCCGCCCCATGTGGGAGGAGCCCATCTGGGGCTGAAGATGGTGGGGCTGCCCGGGGCAGGCTGCAAACCAAGCCCTGCTCCAAGGCCCCCTGGCGGTAGGGTCAGAAGGCAGGGTACCGCCGGGTCCGGGAGCGGGGCCTGGGTCTGGGATGGGGCTCGGGGCACAGCGTCCCCGTTCCTCTCTCCCCAGGAGCGCGACCCACCTTGCCGGCACGTGGGCCCTGTGTAGCCATCCACACAGTGA
This sequence comes from Micronycteris hirsuta, assembly GCA_004026765.1. NCBI lineage: Eukaryota > Metazoa > Chordata > Mammalia > Chiroptera > Phyllostomidae > Micronycteris > Micronycteris hirsuta. The sequence continues at coordinate 48,471 of PVJI01012787.1, read as the reverse complement.
CACTGGCCACTGACGGGGTCGCAGTCGGCGCCACCCCCGCAGTCGCAGCGCAGCGCACAGCCTGGGCCGAAGAAGCCGGGTCTGCAGTCTGCGGGGGTGCGGTGGGGGGGTGGGAGAGACGAGGCTGAATGCCATCCCTGCCCGCCCCAGCCTCAGTTTCCCTTTCCCGTGGGAGCTCTCACGTGGGCAAGCGCCAGGCACCGAGTGCCTGCCCAGGATCACAGGCCCCAGGTCCCGCCCAGGCCCAGCGCTGGCAAAGGGGGCCTAGCAGTCAGGGGTGCACCCCCAGGGTGAGACCACATACGGGACGGCCCCTCCTGTCCCCACCCATGGTGGCAGCAGATCAGGAAGGTCTCCTTCCCACCCCACAAAGACTCTCCTGAGACTACAGCCACCACCCTGGGCAGAGGTCACCTGGGAACTCGGCGGGTGGCCTGAGGACAGGGCGTGGCCTGCACAGCCGGAGCCCCCACAGGGGCTGGGAACAGAAGCACCCGGAACCCAGACCCGGGCACGGCACACATGGGGCTGGACCAGTGTCATGGACCCCAGACAAAGACCCCCGCCGGTGCCCCCACCAGCGGGACCCCAGACTCACCAAGGCCGCAGGTGGCCCCCGTGCGCCCTGGGGGGCACAAGCAGCGGCCAGTGATGGGGTCGCAGCCTGACCCCCGCTCGCAGTCACACCGCTGGCGGCAGCCCTCTCCGAATGAGCCTGGCTCACACCCTGTGGAGGGGTGGGGGCAGCGGGCTCAGCGTCTCCTGTCCCAGCCCGGACTGGGTGGGGGCAGGGCCAGGGCGAGGGGTGGGCTCGGAGCACTGACCGCTCTCGCAGAACTGGCCTCGGAAGCCGGCAGGGCAGAGACACTGGCCGCTGGCCGGGTTGCAGGGGGCCCCACGCTGGCACTTGCACAGCCCCTGGCAGCCGGCCCCGTGGAAACCCGGGGGACAGGCTGAGGGAGGACCGGTTAGCGCTCCTGCCTCAGTTTACCAAGTGAGCAAAGGACTGGGTTCAGGGGCCTGGGCTCCCCGCTTCCTCCCGCCAAGGCCTGGCTCCTCGTCACAGCCTGGGCTCAGGCGGGAGCTACGCGGCCTCCAACACGACCCCACCCTAATCTGGGGCCAGGCCCCCAAAGGCCTGGCTCGGCCCAGGTCCCCGGCGTGGGCCAGGGCCCGCCCGGCGACTCACAGTGCTCGCAGGCCTGGCCGTAGAAGCCGGGGCGGCAGCGGCAGGCGCCCGTGCTGGGCTCGCAGGTGCTGTTGTGGCGGCAGGAGCACTCCAGGCGGCAGGCGGCCCCGTAGCGCCCGGCGGGGCAGGCTGGAGAGAGCGGCAGGTCGGTCTCCCGCCGCAGAAGTGTAGCGGGCACGGGGGCGGCCCCTGGGGCGCGAGCCTGACTCAGGGGACCGGGAGCCGGCCCTCTGGCCTGCCCAGCCGGCCCAGACACTCACCCAGCTCGCAGTGCAGCCCCGTCCAGCCCAGGCCGCAGGAGCAGCTGCCGTTGGCCGGGTGGCACAGGCCCCCGTTTCTGCAGGCACACTCATGCTCACAGCTCGCGCCAAACCGGTTCTGGGGACAGTCTGCAGACAGGAGCCATGCTGGGAGCTCTGGCCTGGGGCCTGACTCCCTCGGAGACACCTCCCCGCTGGGTCCGGCAGGCACTCAACAGACGTCTCCCAGGACCTCCGGGGCTCTGCACCCAGGGCACATGGGAGCGACGCCAGCCACGTGCTGTTTGGTCCCCCGCCCTTTCAGTCAGCACAGGCCGGGCCTGACCCAGAGCCGAAGGTGGCTCAGGGGGAAGGGGCCCGGGCCCTCCAGGGGCTTTGAGCACCAGCCCAGCCGGCGGGAGAGGGTCAGGGAAGCCTTCCTAGAGGAGGCAGCTCTCTGCACAGGTGCGCCCTGCACTCTAGCAGTCCCTGTTCACGTCTGACTGACCCCCGGCTGCCGTCCTCCTGGGTGAGGACGTGCCCAGCTGAAGCCAGGCCCGGGGCTCCTGACCCTTTGCTGCCCAGGCTGAGAAGAGGGTGCATCACTGGCCCCTCTGTGAGGACCAGAGGGCAGCAGGCAGCCCAGACCCACCGGGGGCCAGTCTAAGGGGCAGTGGGCATGGTGGTGGGGACCCACCTGCCATCGTGAGCGTTAGCTCCACGACCGACCCCAGGGGCACCCCATTTCTCCTCCAAGGCCTGTGCTCCAGGAACCCCTCCACCGGGGCCAGGCCCTCAGTCCAGCAGGAAGGGCCAGAAGGACCCCACCCCACGGGGACTTCAGCCAGGAGGCTGGCTCCAATCTCAGAACGAACAGCCTCCTGGTGCCTCCCGTTCTGGGGCCAGAGGGACCCTGTGCTGCCCCCAGGGATGTGAACAGGCCACTCGATGGCCTGAGTCAGGGAGCATGGTCAAGGGAAGGCCCACTGACCCAAGCAGGACACCGCTGCCAACACCAGCCGGGCCTTGCTTACCCCACGGGGCACTCGGCGGGGGCAGGGAGGGCTCCACAGCAGCCCCACGCCCCGCCCCACGGCGGGCAGCGGGACGACTGGGAGCGCCAAGGCGGCGACCCGGCACTCACCGCGCTCACAGTGGGCGCCGGTCCTCCCCAGGGGGCAGGTGCAGTTGCCGGTCACGGGGTCGCAGGTCGCCCCCTGCCCACAGCTGCATAGATGGGCACAGCTGGGGCCAAAGCGGCCCTGTGGACAGGCTGCCGGGAGGAAATGGGAGGGTGTGGCCCCTGGCTGGACCCCTCCTCTCTGCCACGTGGGGATAGCGTGGGGCAGGGAGGGGTGTCCTGTACCCCTGCCCCCCGCAGCTCTGGCATCTCCTGCCCCCGAGGGCTCAGCTGGGGGCCCGGTGAGTCACCAGGGCCTCCATCACGCCTGGCCGGCATCCCAGATGGGCGGGAAGCCCCCATGTGACTCAGAGAAAGGCCTTGTCCTCGGCAGCATGCGCGCCAGCCGCTGCTCAGTCCTGCATCGCCCCTGGCGGGCAAGACCCAGGAGGGACACAGCGAACTGCCTGCAGGGACCCCCAGCCTCGCCCCGCCTGGGGTCCACAGGAGGACTGGGATGGTGGGCAGGCAGGGGGCTGTCCTCCCCACGGACCTGAAGCAGGGGCCACCAAGGTGCAGGAAGGAGCTGCCGCCCACCAGCACTCACAGAGGCCACAGTCGGCGCCCAGGAAGCCGGCAGGGCAGTGGCAGGTGCCCGTGGCTGCGTCACAGGATCCTCCGTGGCGACACTCACACAGCTGCTCACAACCAGATCCGAAGCGCCCGGGGGGGCACCCTGCAGGGGGAGGAGCCAGCTGCAGGGGGAGGGGCTGGCGTGCCCCCCAGCACAGAGCCCCTGGCCCTCCACTCCCCCACACGAGGACCTCCCGAGGACGCCGAGCTGGTGGTCCAGGCGGCACTCACGTTGCTGGCAGCCGGCGCCGTGGTAGCCAGCTGCGCACATGCAGACACCCAAGGCCGGGTCGCAGGCCTGGTTCTTGCTGAGACACTGGCACTTCTGCCCACAGTTCTCCCCAAAGGTGCCGGGCGGGCAGGCTGGGGTGCGGGTGGGGCGTCAGTCTCCAGAACGGGTGCCCTCCCAGAGCCCGCCCCGCGCCCCTCCTGCTGGGAGGCCTCGAGGCCCAGCCCAGGGGGACCCGCGGCCTGAGGTCCAGGTCGCATCAGGAGAGTGGTGCTGCCCACCACCTGGGCCCACCCGGTCGGTCGCCTACCCTGCTCGCAGCCGGGCCCGGTGAAGCCCGGGGGACAGCGACACTCCCCGGTGACGTGGTGGCAGGCAGTGTCCGGCGGGCACCGGCAGCGCCGGGCACAGGCCTCTCCAAACCATCCGTGCGGGCAGGCTGCAGGGAGGCGGGAGCTGTGGTGCGGAGCCCGGGGGCCGACGTGGGCCTGGAGGGCTCCCGGGGTGAAGGACCCCCCCCGGGAGCTGGCAGAGCTGGGGGCTCACCAGTGTCACACCGCAAGCCCCTCCATCCCGGGGGGCAGAGGCAGGCCCCGGTGACTCGGTGGCAGGTGGCCCCCCGCCGGCAGGCACAGCGCTCCTCACAGCGAGCTCCGAACGTGCCCTCGGCACAGGCTGCAGGGGGAGGCGAGAGGGTGGGGCCACCCGCCTCCAGTCTCGCTTTGGCGGCCAAGACCCTCTCATGGGGGACCCCAGGCAGCCCAAACAGCAGCCCCACCCCCCAGGACACCCGACCACCTTGCTGAGGACCCGCACCTGGAGTGGGGCTGAGGCCGCCCCCGGCTGGGCCAGTGGGGCCTCTGAGCCTCCCGGCACTGGCCCCCAACCCGTCCCACTCACGGCTCTGACACTTGTCCCCTATCCAGCCGGCGGGGCACAGGCAGCTGCCCGTGTGCCGGTCACAGAGGCCGCCATTGAGGCACCTGCAGCTGTACTGGCAGCCGGCTCCGAAGCGCCCAGGGAAGCACTCTGCAGGGGTGGAGAGGAGCGGGCCCCCTGTGCTGGGGCAGGGCTCCGACCCTGGGACCACCCAAAGCCTCAGGCCCTGTGTCCCTGTGCGGAGGCTGCTCACACTGCAGGCTGGAGGCCACGCCCAGGACACGGTCCCCATCCCAGGCAAGGAGCTGGCTTTGGCCACAAAGGGAGGGGCTGCCTGGGGCCCACAGACCTGCAGGGTCCCCAACCCCTCCTCTGCGCCCCCAGCGCTCACCCTTCTCGCAGGCCAGGCCGGCCCACCCCTCCGGGCAGGTGCAGTGGCCTGAGACAGGGTCGCAGGTGCCTCCGTTCTGGCACAGGCAGGCGTGCTGGCAGTTCTCGCCGTGCAGACCCGAGGGGCAGGCTGCGGACAGAGAGGGCTGGGGCAGGTGCAGCCCCCACCCACCAGGCCTTCCGGGCCTGGGCCTTCCCTCTGTCTGGGGATGGCCCAAAGCCCAACATCAAATTGGGAGGGAGACCTTTCCCACTGCTGCCCCTTGGACCGCCTGCCCCGGGGCCACCTGTGTTCACCACCCCAGCTGTTGGGGGCTCAGCGCTGAAGGGGGGGGCCGTGGGGCCTACACTGCCATCGTTGCCCCCTCCCCCAGGTGGCCCCAGGGTGCTGGGCAGGGCTTACCCTGCAGGCAGCTGGGGCCCATCCAGCCGGGGCCACAGCGGCACTGCCCGTGGACTGGGTCACAGGAGGCCCCGTTGAAGCAGGAGCAGGTCTGGCTACAGTTGTGCCCGTAGGTGGAGGCCGGGCAGGCTGCAGAGAGAGGTCAGGGGTCAGCCCCGCTCTCTGGCCTGGGAGTCGCTCAGGGTAACCTCAAGCAGGGACCAGCACACTGGTCTTTGCGGGCGCAGCCTGGGGACAACAGGGCCTCACGCACTCTGGGTGCAGCGGGGGCCCCGGCGGCCCGCAGGGCAGAGGCAGGCACCGCTCGCGGCGTCGCAGGGGGCCCCGGCGGCGCAGTCGCAAGCGTGGCGGCAGTCCAGTCCGAAGAAGCCGGCTGGGCAGGCTGCGGGGGAGGGGTGGTGAGGGAGCACGGCCAGGCTGCCGGACCCTGCCCGTGCTCCCGGCCCCCAGCCGCGCCCCTGCTCACCTCGCTCACAGAAGGTGCCCCTCCAGCCGGCCGGGCAGGTGCAGGCCCCACTGACGTGGTCACAGACCCCCCCGTGCTCACACTGGCACCGCTGCTCACAGTCCAGCCCAAAGTGGCCTTGGGGACACCCTGAGACACACAGCACCGGCCCACCATCAGCCAGGAAGACATTAAGCTTCACCCTGTCCTGTCTGAGCCTCCCCCACCCCCATGGGGGCAGGACAGAGGGACTGGCCCAGGGAGAAGCCCCTTCCTTCCCCAGGGTGCCGGGCTCCCCTCCCCCATCCCACCCAAGCAGGAACCGAGCCCCAGGGGAGGCAGGAGCCCTAGGGGTGACTTTTGGGGTCACTTGTAGGAGGACTTGCCCCAGGCCCAGCTCGTTGTCCCCACTCAGCCACCAGGGCACAGGCGGAAGGCATGGCCCTTGGTCCTTAGCAGCCACGGCCCTCCCTGCTCCCGGGGCCCCACGGGGTGTGACAGCCCCCCCCGCCCCCGCTCGCTGCTCCAGGGGCCTCTGCTGGGCCGGGCAGGTGGGATGGGGTTCAGGTGAGTAGACCCCCCGCTGTGTGAGGCCGCGAGGGCAGGGCCAGAGCTCCCAATGCTTGTACGCACGTGGGGGTGTGTGCACTCGTGTGTATGAGCATGTGTGTGCACGTGCGTATGTGCAAACGTGTAGTGTGGGTGCACGTGTGTGTGCACGGGCGCGCTCCGCGTGCTGGAGCGCCAGTGTGCCGTGAGCACTCACGCTGCTCGCACTGCGGGCCCGTGTAGCCGGCCTCGCACACGCAGGAGCCGCTGACGGCGTCGCAGCTCCCGTGGCCGGAGCTGCAGTTGCAGGCGTGGCTGCAGTCGGGTCCCCAGTGTCCGCTGTCACAGGCTGCAACAGAGCCTTGTCACCCGCGCGGCCCCCCGGAGCCCACGGGCCCCGCTGCCGGTCAGGGGGCCGGGGCTTCCTGCGGCCCCCAGACCCCGGGTGCTGGGCGGAGGCTTCTCCAGGGGCAGGGGCGCTGGACACGGCCACCTACCTCTCCGGCAGCTGAGGCCGGTCCACCCGGGGCCACAGCTGCAGCGTCCGGTTGCCGGGTCGCAGTGCCCATCGTTGGCACAGGAGCAGCGCATGTGGCAGCCGGGCCCGAACCAGCCGGCGGGGCACGCTGCAGGGGCGGGGGCGGGTGAGCAGGCAGGGGCGACCGCAGCTCACGGGCGGGGGCTTGGGTCCGCGCGCGGAGGCACTCACCGTCCTGGCAGCGGCTGCCCGTGTAGCCGGGGCGGCACCGGCAGGCTCCGGTCTCGGGCTCACAGGCAGCTCCGTGCTCACACGCTGGGCAGATCTCCTGGCAGCCGAGCCCCCAGCGGCCCTCGGGGCAATCTGGGCCCCCCACAGCCGGTCAGTCTCCCCGGGGCCTTGCTGGGCGTCTGGCACGCACCGAGCCCCATGCACAGGAGTGGGGGCGGGAGGAAGGGGTCGCGGCCACCGCCCAAAGGGGAGCCCCTGCCTGGGCCCATCAGACCCCCATGCAGGAAGCAAGCAGCCTGGAGGGCGAACCCCAGGTCCCCCGCGCAGTGCTGGGGCTCCGCAGGCCAACCCGTCCCCAGGAGGAGGCTCCCAGCAGCTCCCGTGGGCACAGCCGCAGGGCAGCCCTGGCCCCACTCCCAGGCTGCAGGGGGTCAGCACGGGCTCCTGCAGCTGCTGATGGGCCTGGGATTAGGGCACCCCCAAAGCAGCCCAGACCGGGGTCTGCAAACACGGCCGGGGGCTGGGACCCCACCAGAGAGGCGCAGCACAGAGAGGTAGGGGCCCAGCATGTGCCTGCCACTCACCTTCCCCACAGGCATCCCCCGTCCGCCCGGCTGGGCACAGGCACTGCCCGGTGACCCTGTCACAGGGGGCCCCCCCACAGGAGCAGGAGCCCGAGCAGTTCACGCCAAATGTCCCCGCTGGGCACTCTGCAGGGGTGGGGGACAGGACCGGCCTCAGTCCCCCACATGGGCAGCTGCACTCCTCCCCTCTGGGCGCCCACCCTGGCACCCACCTCCTGGCCCAGCAGGGCTGCTGGACACAGCTGGGGTCCCCTAGGGGAGCAGGGTGGCCTCTAAGTGGGCAGGGTGAGGGACACGGAGCACTGTGGGAGGGGTCTGCATGCAGTGGGTGAGGGTCACCCTGGAGGGTGCAGCGAGGCGGGGCCGGGAGGGCAGCCAGGGCACCAGGCCGAGGCAGCAGTGGGCATCTAGGACCCTGGAGAGCGCCCAATAGCTGGTGACAGTGGCTCTGCCCTTCCTCCTGCCACCTGGGTCCCCTGGATCCCCCACTGTGGCCCCCCAGAGCCCTGCCCACCCTCAGCTGAGGGGTGGGAGGATTCAGCGGCAGCTGAGCCTCTGGAAGGAATGTGGGTGTCTTGACCCCCAGCCCGCCCCACCCCGTGAGCACGCCCCATGTCTGCCTCGGCTCGGGGTGCCCACGCCAACGCTGCTGGAAGGAAGCTCTCCCAGGCCTCAGAAGGCCTGTCCCAAGGACTCAGACCCCACTGAGCAAACATCCCACGCACGCAGGGCCCCCAGGGGGTCTGGGACCAAGGACGCACCACAAGGAACCCAGTCAGGAGGACCCAGCCCCTGCGAGCACCCCCACACTGCGGGCCCCAGACGGGGCGCCCCACGGGGCTGGCCGGAGCCGCCTGCAGGCCTCAGGACCCCCCCGCCCCCGCCGCTGACGGGGCAGCCGCGTGTCTGCCTCACTAACACTTTCCAGGCCCGACAAGAGCGGGTCGGGGGGGCACCGTTCCTACAAAAACCACATGTGCCGTTCCTGTGGCTCATCCTTGGGGCACAGAAGGCTTTTAAAGAAAAAAGGGAGAGAAGGAATAAGAAAACCGCAGAGAAGGGCTGGGCGAGGCCCTCCACGTCTCAGCAAACAGGCTGCCGGCCGGGGCGGGCCGGGGCTGGAAGGGTCGGCCGCAGCGTGGGAGCCGTGGGCTGCACGTGTGCGTGGGCGTGGGGCCGGGAGGGGCGAGAGGGGTCAGGAGGACATGAGCGGCCACCTGCGTGGGTCACCGGGCTCCTAAGGTGCCCTCACAGGCAGGACAGTAGCGGCCGGGCGGCCCGGACCCCAGAGCCCCTCAGAGGCCAGGTCAGGCTTGGAGGGGCCTGGCTGGGTTTCCACATGGCCCTCCTGTACCCACAGGACCAAGAGCCTCGACAGGGTCATTACCGGGGTCCCTGGGACCTCGACACGGGAGGGGCCTGGCCTGGGTGCAGAGGCAGACGGACCCCGGGCTGAGGCTGGGCAGACCCCCAGGCCGGTCCTGACTCCCCAGAGGGTGGGGGTCTGGGAGGCAGCTCTGACTCAGAGGACACGCCTGTGGCTGCAGGGAGCTCAAGCCAGCTGTCCCCTGGCTATGGTCACGGCATTCCCACCACAGCTCCTGTCCGCCGGGGGCTGACGGGTGTGGGCCGCGTGAGCATAGTGTTCCGAGGGGAGTCCCAACCTCCGGCGCTCTGCCGCTGCCAGTGGAGGCTGTTCCCCTCATCTACGGGGGGCGTGTAAAGAGGCCCCACGCCTCCAGCCTTGTCCCCGGTTCTGAGCCCATTCCCAGGGACCCAGGCGCCCCCATGGCTGCCCACATCCACTCCAGCAAGGCCGCCCAGACTCGGCTCCAAGCCACCACCCCCAGGATCGGCTGCCTGGCTGGCTGGCTCAGGCCACCGGGGGCAGCCCCTGAACCCCAGCTTCAGCCCAGGGCCCGCTCAGCAGGCTCCGGGGGAAGGAATGGGCGGGCGAGCGAGGGAGTAGTCATGGAGAGGCGCCGACCCTTTTCTGGGCCGGGCCCCAGGCACACACACCCGCCCCTGCCGGAGCCAGTTCCCAGGTGCCCAGCAGGACAAGGGAGGGCGGGGGTAGGGGGGCACCGCAGGCCAGGCTGCAGGGCTGACTCAGCTCCAGGTCACAGGTGCACCAGATAACCCGCACCCCACCCAGACCCCAGCTGCAGGGACCAGCCGCTCACCTTGGTCACAGTCCTCCCCCCGGAAGCCGGCAGGACACTGCTTCCCACACGCGCCGCTGACAGGGTCACAGGCCAGGCCCGGAGGACAGGCACACGCCTGCCGGCACCCCGGCCCGAAGAAGCCGGGCTCGCATGCTGCAGGGGCGAGGGGAGAGAGACCTGCGGTTCAGCCAGCCCTGGAGCCGCACCGTGCCGCTCCCCACCCCGGCACTCACCGTGCTGGCACCGCCGGCCCCGGAAGCCTGCCTTGCAGAGGCAGCTGCCGTCCTTCCCGTCACAGGCCCGCGTGTGTGGCTGCTCACACTGGCACTGCTCCGAGCAGCCCGGCCCGAAGGCCCATGGGGGACAGGCTGCACCGCCCACAGAGCCGTGAGGAGCCTGCCGCCTGGGTGCCCGGCCCCTTACTGGTCCCGGGCTCTCCAGCCCCCCTTCCCTGGTCCGTGTCCCCGGGACATGGCACAGAGCCACCCCAGCCACCCGTGTCCCAGAGGCCCAGCCACTGTGCCCGCTTTAGAGACGAGAAACCGGGTGTTGGTGAAGTTAAGGGATCTGCCCTGGGTCACCCCATTTCCCAGCTGGGAAACACGTGGGGTCCCCGTGCTCCCCGTATAGAGCTGCTGGGGGGAAAGCCCGCCTCGTCCCCCACCGCTCCTCCTCTCCCGGGGGCTGCAGGGCCCACCCCTGCCCACCAGGAATCTCCACAACCCGGCAGGAGCCCTGTGTCCCGGAAGCTTCCAAGGGAGGGCTGCCACCTCCCCGACCTGGGGTGGGGCCTGCCCACCCAGACACCCTGGAGGCCGGGAGCGCTGTGGCCTGGAGGCCCCAGACCCAGGGTGGACCCCCCATCCCAGCTGGGGGCCTCACTGAGCCCCCACCCGCATCTGTGAGTGGTGATCAGTCAGACCCCAGCCAGACTGTGGGCTGCGGGGCGCAGCGGTGCCGCCCTCCTGGGCACGGGCGGGAGACTCACCCAGGTGGCAGAAGCGGCCGTAGAGCCCCGGGTCACAGAGGCAGGCCCCATAGAGGCGGTGGCAGCGGCCCCGGTTGGCGCAATGGCACTTCTTACGGCAATGCTTGCCGTAAAATCCCTTGGGGCAGCCTGGGGGGAGGTGGCTTGTTGTGAGTGCCCACCGGTAACGGCCCCCACGCTGAAGAGGATGCTCCAATGGACCCCAATGCCCAGCACGAGAGCCGGGAGTAGCCTGGCCACCGGGGCACGGCTGAAGGGCTTTGGGGCCACCAGCGGCCTAAGGGCCCTGCCTCCCAGACCGAGAGGAATCGGGGGGTGCGTGAGGGCACCCGGAGGGCAGGGCAGGTACAGGAGGGGCTCCCAGGACGTGGCTGTCGGCCCTGGCTGGCCTACTCCTTCCCCAGCTCTGTGGCCTGGACGGCGGCCAGGGCAGGAGGCCAGGCACACGGCTCAGCACGCACGCGGACACACACAGGCCCCATCCCGCTCTCCCGTGTCTGACCCACATCCACAGCATCCTGACCCCTGTCCCTTGGCAGCTGCCTCACCCAACCTCTAGACCTCAAAGATGGAAGGACACACGGCCCCAGCGGGCCCGGGGCCTGGGCGCCAGCTCAGGGGCCAGGACGAGGAGAGGGCGCTGGCTGTCTCCCCAAAGCGCTTCCCCTGACCCAACCCTGCTGCTGATGGGCCACCCGGGCCGGACGGTGACCCCAAGATATGTCCACGTCCCAGCCCCCAGATCTCCAGGGGGGACCATCCTGGCTTAGCCATGCCAGCCGAAACCCAAGAGCAGGCGTCCTTAGAAGAGAAAGGAGCAGAGGCCACGGGGAGACGGGGCAGACTGGGTGGACGCAGCCATGAGCCGGGAACACTTGGAAGAACTAGGGGCCGACAGGGGCCCACCCCCCTAACACTGGCCTGCCCGGTGTCTCCTGGGACTGGCCTCTGCAAGCCCACCTGCACAGGACCCCAAGGGAGACCCCAGGCTCCAGGACACCACATGGCCTCAGAAGCAGAAGCACTAAGATGCAGACCCTTTACCTGCCTGGCATCCTGGGGTCCCTTCAGGGCCCGCCCCACAGGTGGGTGCTAAGAGGCAGCAGGATCTGACCCTCGGCAGGACAGGGACGGCAGGTGGAAAGGGGAGGAAGACCTCGAGGCTGCCGGAGCCCAGACGGCCGAGCAGGGGAGGCGGCGGAGCCCTGCCTGGCTGCCCCGGACTTTGAACGCCGCCCCGCGGCGCTCACACCCACCATCCCCAGGCACGGGCACAGGCCTGCTGACAGCTACCCTCCGCGTGCTGCGGCCGGAGGTTCTCAGTTACATCAGCGACCTTCTCTGGCAAAAGAGGCGGAATTTTAAAGGACTGAAGACTTGAAGAAACATCGGTCTACTGAGAAGATCATTTCTGTGGACCCCCGAGTTCCTCCAGAGATGCCGGCACTTCAGGGTGAGAAAGGAACGTTCGCGTCCCCCCCGCACTCCGTGCAGCCACAGGCCCAGGTGTGAGGCCTCCTGCCAATCCCACCCGGCCCTCAGACAGCTCTGCTTGAATGCTTCCAGGGGCGGAGAGCTCACTAATCCCAGGGGAAGCCATTCCAAAGGCGCGATGCTACTGTCAGGTCTTCGTCACCTGTGTGACTGGCTGCCCCCAGGACACTCAGCAAACCGCGACAACTACGCGCCTCTCTCCTTGAAGGGCCCCCTTTACCTGCGCTGCTTCCCCCACTCCGTGAAGGAAGGCAGCTGGGAGAAAGCCTCCCCCTCCTGCCCACCCCGGGGACAGTGCCAACGCCTGGAGGGGTGCACCCACCGTCCTCACAGTGGGCTCCGCTGACACCCGGCGGGCAGCGGCAGGCCCCCGTCACAGGGTCGCAGGTCCCGCCATTCTGACAGGTGCAGGAAGAGCTGCAGTTCTTCCCGAAGGTGTCGGGAGGGCAGGCTGTGGGGGACAGGGAGGGACAAGGTTGGGGGCAGCCACAACCGGACCCTGGGTTCTGAAGCCCCTCCAGGGACACGGAGACACCAGCCCAGCCCAGAAGACTGCCCAGAGCAGGAAGCAGGATGCTTGTGCCATGACGCAGGGCAGGGGTCGCTGACCGGTGACCACGCCCTGTCCCTCTGAGGGCCAACACGTGCGCCTTCCCCACCAGCGCTTTCGACAGGCAGACCCTCGAGAGTCCCTGAGGCCCCGACACTGAGGCACCTGGGCTGGCCTTGCCCTGGGGCATTGGGTGGCAGGTGGCACAGGCTCTGGACCGGGGTGGGGGGGCAGTTTTGTCCACCGAGCTCCAGCCACCAACGGGCTGTGTGGCCCGGGGAAGACGCTGCTCCCACTGGGAAAAGCGGGGACCGGCCCAGCCACCAGCTGCTCTTCACCAGACACGCTTCATCATCCCAGCGTGTCCACGGTGATGTCTAGGAGGGCCAGGCGCCCAGCACAGAGCGGGCGGTCAGTGGACGCTGCACGAGCGAGTGGGCAGGCAGACCCACACGGACCCCTGCCCAGGGCCCGCAGGCAGGAGCAAAGGGAAGTGGCTCCGCGCAGGTCCCGGGCTCTCGGGACGCCGCCCCATCCCCGCGCAGCGCCTCACTCTCATTGCAGACGAGCCCGGTCCAGCCCTCGGGACAGTCGCAGCCGTCCAGGCCCGGGAGGCAGGTCCCTCCATTCCTGCAGTCCTCACAGGTCAGGCTACAGTCGGGGCCGAAGGCATCCTCCAGGCAGACTGGGGGCAGACGGCGCAGGGGCCTCAGACCGCGCCCGGGCTCCAGGGCTCGGGGGCCAGAGGCGGGGGCCCGCGGGGTGTCCTCAGCCCACGGAAGCCCCCAGTGGGAGAGACGGGGTGTGGGAGCCAGAGGCTGAGCCTGGTAGGGCCCTAACCTGGGAGCTCAGGACGCATCCGGCCCAGGCCCAGCCCGATGCACCATGCGCACTGCCGGGCGGCCGGACCTCTCAGCCTTGGCCAGACAAGGCCCTTGCTCACGCCCGCGGCCAGGCTGGCCCAAGAGGGTCCAGCTGCCTCCCTGAGATCAGAGCCCACTGCTCACCGAACTTCTCCTCCAGCGTGTGTTCGCCCCGGGCCTCCGCCTCCGCCTCCTCGGCCCCGACGTAGTCATCTTGGAAGAGGTGGGACAGCGCATCCTGCAGCGCCGAGACGTGTGGCAGGGGCCGCGCGAAGGGCAGCCGGCCATCCGGGTCCACCTCGGGCATCTCCAGGGCTGCACAGGACACAAAGGCCCCTCAGCCCCTGCCACCCGCCTGTGCTCGGGACACCACCCCAGCTCCTCGGTGCCCGGAGCCAGCGCAGGGCCCCTCCCTACAGCCCCCCATGCCCCTCCCTGCCCTGGTCTTGGGCAGCAGGGGTCCCAGCTGCCCTCCCGACTCTGCTTCTCACGAGAAGACAATGTCCCAGGCACTGAGCACCTTACCCGGCTCCAGCCCGGCCCCACCCTGGATCTGAGGACCCGGATTGTGGACAAGAGGACAGGAGCAGTGCTCTGGCCCTCTGGACGCTGTCCTCAGCCCCACGGACGATGTCCCTTCTCTCACTGGGGCAGAGCAGGAGTTGGACCTCAGTGACACCCTGCCTGGGGGCCGCCTGTCTGAACAGAACCCCCCTTGCACCCACTGTCCCAGCCTGTCCCCCAGGGGGAGGCAGGGCTGACGGTGGTCCAGCCAGCAGAGAGGTGGGTGCCAAGAAAGCAGGGTGGACCCTGCTCTGGGAAGGGGCCTGCAGGACAGCCGGGCAGACTCACGGGAGCAGCCCCGGCGATCCTCGTCCAGCCGGAAGCCGGCCTCGCAGGAGCAGCGGAAGGAGCCGGCCAGGTTGGTGCAATGGTGGTCGCAGCCGCCGCGGCCGGACGCGCACTCGTCCACGTCTGCGGGCAGACCGGGCTGCTGGGGCCGGTCCTCAGGGGTGGACTCGGGGGGCCCCCACGGCCCTGCTCTGCCCACTGGCCTGGGGCCCAGTGGCCTCGCCTGCTGGGCGACACCCCCGCCACAGCCGTCCTCCCTCCCCGGGCTCAGAGAGACGGTGGACACCCTGCCCGAGGGCAGCGGGCCCTGTCCCCTGAGAGGGGCCCGCAACCTCAGGTCGGGGGCCCAGCTGTGCAGACAGCAGGCACCCAGCCAAGGCTCAGAGGCAGAGAGCGGGCTGCCCTCGCTCACCCTCGCACCCGCAGCCGTCGGGGCCCAGCCGGTAGCCGGCGTAGCAGCTGCACTCGTAGCCCCCGGGGCTGTTGCTGCAGCCCTGCTGGCAGCAGGGCGCGTCGGCACAGTCGTCCACGTCTGTGGGGACACACGGGAGCCCGCTGCACCCCGGCCGCCCCAGCGGGCACACCCGCACACCCGCACGCACGCCCCCAGGACACGCGCCCTGGCTGTGGGCCACCCCAGCTGTGGGGGCCAGGCGGGGGGCTGGGGGTGGCGAGCCCATCTTGGAGGCAAAGTCTCCCTGTGGGGAGCGGACCCTGGCACTCCCCGGAGTTTGGGGTGTGACTCCCAGTGCCCAGGGCAGCGACCCTTGGGCTGCCCTGGGGCTGGGGGCAGAGAGAGCTCAGGCGTGACAGGAGGGACATCCACGTCACGGCACCAGCAGTGGGGCGCCCCTGGGCAGGGGTGTTAGGGGACAGTGCGCACCGATGCACGTCTTCTGGTCCTCGTCCAGCTCATAGCCGCGGGGGCAGGTGCACAGCGGCCCCTCGCTGCTGTGGCTGCAGCCGTGGGAGCAGCCGCCGTTGTCGGCCTCACAGCTGTTCACGACCTCCATCTCGATCCCTGAGGCGAGACCCACCCCCAGGACGTGGGACAGGGTCTGGGTGGCTCCCCCCACCGATCATGGTCTGCCCTGGCCCAGCAGCCAGCCGGGGGCCCTCAGGTCCACTCTGCTGGGAAACAGGCAGCCTGGAGCCCGGGGGCAGGCTGGGCCCTGGAACGCCCTGCCCTCCTCCCGCTCCCCCACTCGGCAGGGCCACTGATTGACAGGGAGGCCCGGCCAAAGCCAGCCAGTCGCTGGGGGGCCCCGGGAGCCGACCTGCCGCCCCGTCACCGCTGCGCCCCGGCATGCCCACGCCCACCGCCCGGGGCCACTCACGGTAGCACTGCCGACTGTCGGCCCCCAGCTCATACCCCGCGTGGCACACGCACTTGAAGGACCCTCGAGTGTTGAGGCAGCCGTGGGCACACTGGGCCAGCCCTGTTGCACACTCGTCCACGTCTGGGCGGGAGAGACCAAGGGGGGGACTCTGGGCTGCTGGCCTGGGAGGTGCACCCACAGGGGCAGGGCCTCCGTGTGGAGGGGACCCTTGTGCCGGGAGGGACCACACCCCCACCCTCTCCTGCACCCCACTCTGCAGCCCCTCTGTGCACCTGGTTTTTGCCAAGCTCTCCGGGGCTGGGCAGGCCCGGCACAGTCGGCACCCCAGAGCCCACAGGCTTGGGTGCAAGGGGCTCTACCTCTACAAGCCCCTCGGCCGTGCCCGCCCCACTCCACCAAGCCCCCTGTCCAGGGCCTGGCCAGGAGGGGCCCGTCTACACTGCCTCTGGGGCCGGGAGGGGCAGGCGCCTGCCCCTGACACTGTGGGGTTACCAGCGCCGGCCCCCAGGACCCACGTCCCAGGGACCCCACCACTGCCTTGGCCAGGCCCCCACAATTCCTCGGGGTGAAGAAGCTGACACTCATCCCCGCCTCCCACTGAGCCCGCCAAGCCACCTGCATCCAGAGCGACATTGGCAAAGATTCCCGAGATGCCCCTTCCTGGGGCAGGTGCCGTGCGGAGCCACACCCATGGCCAGTCCTCTGAGAACCACGTGAGGACACAGCAGACCCCCTCCATGGCTGCTCCTGCAGAGCTGTGTGTCACAGGGAGGGGCGGGGACGCCCCGCAGTCCTGGGGCGGGTGGGTGAGCAGCCAGCTCTGACGGCTCTCGAAAGTGGCGCCCAGCACATTCACAAAACCGGGACAACCGGGGGCCAGTGGTCTGCTTCCTCCTTCCATGTTTCCTACCAGGCGGGTCTCGCTCAGGTGACCCCAGAAACACTTAAGAACACACACTCAGCCCGAAGCCTGCCAGCTGTGGCTCAAACTCGGCCGAGTTTGGAAGCGGCCCCTTCAGTGCGTTCCTGCCCCCACGCCCCCGGTCTCGCGGAAGAGAGGAGCCCCAGGCCGGCCCTGCACCTGCAAGGCCAGGTGCAGCAGGACGCAGCCAGGCTGGCCCAGCGGGACTGGGTTCCTCCTCGGATGGCCCTCAGGTGGGGCCGCCCCTGGGAAGGGTGTCCTACCTTCGCAGGCCTTGCGGTCAGCTGCCAGCTGGTAGCCGGCGTGGCACTCGCAGTGGGCGAGGCCCCGGAGCACCAGGCACGTGTGCATGCAGCCGCCGTTCCGGTCCGCGCACGGGTTCCTGCCTGCGGTCACAGCCGGGAGGGGTGGGGGCAAAGAGAAGGGATTAGGGTGGGAGGTGGGGGGACTCCTGCAGACTCCAGGGTGCTGCCCGGGGCCCCGTGCCCCACCCTGCTCCAGTGTGCTGGGGGGGCCAGTGGGTCTCCCTCCCCTCAGAGGTGGGAGCCCCCCAGACGCCCCAGAGAAGATAGCTCGCTCGCGCAAGCCTCTTCTCCCCGTCGGAGCCAGCATGCCCGCAGCTTCCCTAGTCCCTTGGCCCCTGTGCCACCCTGCACCCACAGCTGGCCTGGCCCCTCAGGCCCATCCATACGCACTCCCGGCCTGACACCCAAGAGGCCAGGGGGTGGGGGGCACTATCCCAGCACCTACTCCACCCTGCCCCCATTTCCATGTCACAGGGGCACCCCTGATCCCGCTTCATCAGCAAAGTCCCCTCTTTTCTTGACAGGCAGCCCGAGAAATGAGGACAAGGTGCCAGATGGGGCCTGGCCCGCCTCCTCCACCCAGGGGTCGAGGCCTGCGTCCCACCCACCCAGCCAAGCCCAGGGTGGGTCTCAGGTTGAGCACCACGCAGGATGCGCCCGTCCTGAGTGTCTTCCCCCACAGGCATGCGATCCCAGAGCACCCAGCAGCGGGTTGAGGCCCCGTTCCCGCCCCAGGGGCTGAGCTGGGTGGTGCTTCGGCAGGGCTGCAGGGGGGTGGGACGGGGCCTGGCGGGCACCCAGCCCCTGCCCCCCAGGGCGGCGCACACTCACGGACACAGCGCCTGCCGTCATCCTGGAGCTGGAACTCGGGCCGGCACTGGCAGCGGTGCTGGGTCACCGTGAGCTGCACACAGCTGTGCTGGCAGCCCCCATTGCCCACGGCACAGGAGGGGATGGCTGGGGACGCAGAGAGGAGCCGCTCAGCCCCGGAGCAGGTGGTGACACGCGACTGAAGGACGTTCTGCGCCCCTCCACCCCGGGAGTGGGGGCTTCAAGAGGGCCACGCTGTCCCTGTCTGGCTCCCCCGGGCACGGGGGATGCAGGCCAGCAATCCAGCTGTGGAGCCACCGACCTCAGCCCACCCGAGGACCGGACGTAGAGGCACCACTTAGCAGACAACCTCTCAGGGGAGGCCACGCACCACTCAGCACCCTGCTGACAGTCAGCATGTCCCGGGCTCAGAGGCAGAGCAGGCCGGGAGGCTGCCTGGAGGAGGTGGCAAGCCAGCAAGGGGTGGTAGAGGCCCAGATGTTCCACTATTCTGGTCGTCAGGTCACAGCCGAGGGGCAGGCATGGGGTTTCCGTGGACAGCCACTGTGGCCCGCAGGCCTAGCGCCCGGCTCCCGACAGACCAGTGCACCTCCTGCCCTCCCAGAATGGGCCCACCGAATCCTGACCTCACCCAGTCCCCACAGCTCCCAGCAGCCGTGGGGACAGCGCCAGGTGAGGCCGCAGAGCCAGGGACCTGAGTTCCAGTCACAGGACAGCAGTGGTCCAGGCCTGCATTCGCAGGTGCCCACAGGGTGGGTTCTGCTGGCTCAGACCGGCCAAGTGGCGCCCATGGACTGGGTGGAGGGGCCAGGCTGTGCCTGGGGAGGTGCTGAGCGAGACCGGGTGCCCAGGGTGGGCACCAGGCCTCTGGCAGCCCAATGAAAGCTCTGGTAGTGGCCTCCTGGTTAGGGTAGGCGTCGGCCCAGAACTCGGGAGCAAAACCACAGGAATGTGGTCCTGGCAGGCCTGGCGGGAGCAGACCTGAGTCCCGTCCCCGCAGCAGTGGGGCGCAACAGTCCCCCCTGTGCCATCATCGGGCCTGGGGTGAGCGTGGGAGCCAGGAGCACGGGCCTGGCACCGAGGGGACAGGACTCGAGGCCAGGGGAGCTGGGCACAGTGCAGCGTCTGCACGCACGCGGGGCACTCGGGGCTCCGGAGAGGCTGCAGCTGTGCTGTCTGCCAAGAGCAAAGCTTCCTTCAAAGCAAGTGTGTCTGCAAAAAGCCAAACGCAGCCTGCAAGGCACTGCCCGGTTTCCCCACGTGCGGCGAGTGGGTGGGGAAGAGGCGCCAGGGGTGGCTGCAAAGGCCTCGTCTCCTGATCACACCTGGCACCGGCACATGCCGGGCAGAAGCAGCAGAGACGAGGCCCGGGCAGCACGGAGGCAAGCAGGGCGGCCTCCATCCCCAGTCCCCGTCAGCCCCTGAGCCTTCTCCCCACCCACCTACCCCGACTCAGGCCTAGAGACCGGCCTGCCTCACCTGAGACAGCTCTGCTTAGGCCACGTCCATCACCCCAGGGGTTTCTGAGCACAGCCCGAGCCAGTCCAGCCCCGGTCTGTGCTCACCACACCGGCCCTGCTCAGGACTCATAATAGGAACCAGACGTCCCCCTGGCAGGGCAGGCAGGCTCACAGACACAGGGGCCTGGAGCCCCGGGCAGGGGGCCCGCTGGGCCGGCACCTCGGCCTGAAGGAGGACCCCGGCCGTGGTGGCAGGGCTGGAAAGAAGCCCTTCAGGACGGGCCCACAGGCAGCCCGGCACTGAGCCCACCAGAGCCCACTGGGGAAGGCATCGCAGGCCGGTGGGCACAGGCACAGGGGTCCAGGCTCCCTGTGCCACTTCGCACCTTCCCTGCCCACCGCTTCCCGCTCTGCCGCACGCCTCCGAACGTTCCAGGTGCCCCCGGGAGGCAGCCGAGCCCAGCGCCGCTTTGTATGGCCCGGGCCAAGTCTCCAGAAAGCTGAACCGGGCACACTTCTCAGGCACCGGGTTGTACTGCTCAGGGAAGGGTGCACTGCTGTGTGACCACGTCCAGAGCCCCTGAGTCACCCAAGTCCTAAGGACCCCGGCCTGGGCAGTCGGCACACCCACACCACACTCAGACCTGATGCAAAGCCCAACAGAAGACGAGAGGTTAGGGGTCTACAGCCCCTGGCGGGCTGAATGCTCCTGAAACCCCAGCCCCCACGTGACCATATTCAGGAGTGAACCTTCGTGGAGGTGATTAAGGTTACACGAGGCCAAAAGGGTGGGGCCCTGATACCTCGGGAGACACGAGATCTCTGCGTCTCCCTCTCTGCCATGTGAGGACACGGCGAGAGGGGCCGCCAGGGAGCCGGCTCTCTCCAGGACTGAACTGGCCGGCACCTGGACCTGGAAGTTCCAGCCTCCAGGACGGTGGGAAACCGTGCTGTTTGTTACAGCACCTGAGCAGACTGATCCACCCTCGCTCCCCAGTTTTGGGACCTGGGGCTCCAGCCAGGGGACTGCAGGGTTCTAATAGAGCTGGGCTGCAATTCCGCCTTCCTCCAGCAGTGGCCACCCTACTCAGGAGCCTCAGGTGTGAAGCCTTGAGATTGGCAAAGGAATGCAACATCACCTGAGCAGGAAACCAGACATCTAGGAGACAAGGGTCCCACAAGCTGGAGGGCCCACTCTGTCTCCACCAGTGGCTGTCTGTTCTTGGGGGTGCAGGTGTCAGCGCCTGAGGCCTGGCCACGGCTTTGGGTTGGAACGCAGTATCAGGTGCGCCAGGGTGCCGTGGGGCTATGGATGGCCAGCCTCCAGGGCAGCTCTGCTGGCAAGGCCCTGGCCCCAGGCCCGGCACGTCGGTCAGCCTGAGCTGCTCAGCTAAGGGGCTGCGCTGCGGCAGGCTGGCCGGGGTGGGGAAGGCGGGGGAGCAGGCCTGTGGCCAGCGGGCCAAGCCTACTGGCTCCCTCTGCTCCAACCAGCAAGTGGTCCGGGCCAGCTTCCCAGGGCTTTGCAATTATCGCCCTCAGCCTGGCTTGGTTTCTGGATGCCAAAAGCCTCACCCCACACGTGGTCAGCGGCCATCCGCAGCCCTTCCTTCAAAGAAGCCCTCTGTTGGGGACATAGCCAGGATGGCAGGACAGGAAGGGGTGACCCGCCGGCTTGGCCAGAGCGACACACTCACCTGGGCTTCACCCCAGACAGCTCATGGGCTGCCTACAGCTCAGCCTTGTGCGTCCCGCTGCGCCCCCGGCCCCGCGCGGGCCCAGCAGCATCTACCCTGAGGCCACACTGCGCACCGAAGTCCCCACTGTGCACCTGAGTCCCCAGGGAAGGCAGGGGCTGGGAGCCGTGGGCACAGGAGGGTCCACCTGGCTAGGAAGAAGGGACACAGGGGAGGAGGGAGGGGCAGCCGGGCCACTTGGGGGTGCATGATGGCAGCAGAATCTCCCCACAGCATCCGTCCCAAAGGTCTGGCAGGCCTGGGACCTCAGGAGGAGGACAGAGAGCCCCTTCTTCCAAGTGACAGGCCTGGGCACCTCCCCTAGAGGGGCCCTCTGCTGGCTGAGCCAGTGACATCACGGCCCCTCAGACTGCCCCAGGTGTGTGGCTTGTCCTGGGCCACATGGAGCAGCACCCATGTCCAAGGCCAGGTCCAGAAGAGACCGCTGGGCAGGTGTCCCACTGGTTCTGCGTGTCCAGCCGCACGGAGGAGCGTTTCCCAGCGCAAACGGTTAAAGGCCCTGGGAGCTGGTCTCCTCGGTCACTTGCATGGAGAGACTACTGGTCACCCTCCCCCTGCCCCCACTCCCCTTTCCGTGTTGGGGAAAGATGGAGCCCCCAAGGGTGAGAAGCAGGATGGACCAGCCCTGCGCCTCCCTCCCCAAAGCCTGGGGGGACAGGTCCAGCGATGCACCCTGGCAATGGAGCACCCCAAGACACCCGCCACTTCTGCTTCCCTGGCGGCCATGCTGGCCAGGGCTGAGCTCAGGTGCTCAGGGGCCTCAAGGCCTGGCCGCCTCTCACAGCATTGGAGCCAATGGCAAAATCCTTGTTGCAAATTCTCACTTTTAAGAACTGAAGGCTTTATGCTTTATTTCTTTTGCAAGGGAGGGGCACATGGGGGCTGTGCATTTCCTGTCCTCCCCCTGCCTGGGAGGGTAGTTTGGCCAAGAGCATTTCAAGGGCCCCCCCCCAAAGCACTGCCTCCTCGAGGGGCTTCCCGGAGTCCTCAGGGCCCCACGAGGCGGCAGCACCACCTGAGAGTGCCTCCCCCCCACCACCACCCGAGCATCTCTGTCATCTTTTTTCAAGTGGTGGGGGGCCGGGAGGGGGGAGAGCCCGGTCCTGCTGCCTGCCCGCAAGAGTCCCAGGGGCGCTCACAGCACCGACCCCGCCCCAAAGGACGCCAGCAGGCCCCTGGGGAGGGTCCCAGAGCAGCTGTGAACCAGCTGTGCAGACCGCCCACAGCTGCCCTGGGGTGGGGGGAGGGCAGAGGAGGCCCCGGGTCCTACACTGATTCTTCCCATCAAGGCCCACCGAGGCCTTCGGGCAGTCTGGGCTTGGACCACTGGCTCTCTGTGCTGGGGTCCCAGAGGAAAAGGGGGGCCCCACACCTCTCAGAGGCGGGGAGTCCAGCCCACCCTCTGGGTGCTCTCAGAGAGCCCGGCAGCCTGGCACTGCTGAACCGTCCTCCCCGGGGCCCCATCCAGAAGCCACTATGGGCGAGCTGAGTGCTCGGCCACCCCGCGCTCCAGGCCAGCACGCCAGGCCCACTGTGGCCAGGCCGGTCCCTGGGCAGCCAGGATGGGCCATGAGCGAGGAGGGCAGGTGGTCCGAGAGCCAAGGTTTCCTGTTCTGGCCCAGGAGACCCCTGTCCACTCTGGAAGCTTCTCAGCAAAGCTCAGGCCTCACAGGGAGGACAGCTCCCTGTGGACCCAGGCCAAGAAAACCCACACGAATCCCGGACACCTCTGGGAGACCGGGGAAGACCTGACACAGGCTAGGTGCCAGATCCCGGGGATTCTGGACTCAGGGAACCTGCCAATAGCCAGGGGTACGTGGGGTGTGCGTGGGTACCCATGGTGTGCATGGGTGCGTATGTGGGTGTGTGTCAGGGGTGTGGGTGAGGGTGGGGGGTGTGGAGGCATGGGGTGCAGGCATGGTGTGTACTTCCTGCCGGGGACCGCGGTGACAAGAGGAAGTGACAGACATAACCCTCAGGGAAGCATTTCCAGCTCTGGGAGAAGCCACTGGACGCCAGGAGCTGGACGCCAGCTCCCAGAAGGCAGCAGAGCACCGGGGCCGGGGCACACCCACTCAGTCTGGGTGCCCAGAGCTGGGGGGTGAGGTCCCAGCAGCCCCAGGCCAGCCTGTGCTGACCAGACCCAGGGGCCCTGGCGTCAGACTGAAAAGATCCTTTCAAATGACCCAGCACAGAGAATCAAGACCTGCGGGGCCCCAGAGCAGGGGGCTCCACTGTAGCGGCGGAGCGGATGGGCTGGGGCCCCTCCTCCCAAAGCCAGGTCCCTCCAAAGTCCCAAGGGGCACCTGCCCCCATCACCACCCCATCAGCGTCCTGTGAAGGCCACGTCAGCACAGATGGGGGACCAGGGAGACAGAAGGTGTGTCCCAGACCCAGGCCCCTTGCGGGGGAGCCACGGCGGAGTGGGGGAGTGCCCACCAAGCCCAGGGAGAACCTGCCCCAGAGGAAGGGGGTGGGAAGGACATCAGGGAGACCCGGGGCCCTGGAGGCCAAAGAGCCGCAGTCATGGGCTCCCAGGAGCCTCCCTCCAGCCCGGCAGGCAGCAGCTGGGGACTGCCCCTCCCCGTCACTGCGTCTGCAGCCCGCACGACATTCCTGCATCTGCTTCCACTTTCCGAACCAGAGAAATTTTATGGGGCAGCGGCCTCACCCCCCGGCAGCAGCCTGGACATGTGAGAGTGTGGGTGTGGGGAGGGGCCCCCCGGGGGCTGGCAGCCCTCCTGCCACATAGCAGCCAGGCGTGCAGGGAGCGGGCCCTCGGAGCCCCGCCGGCGCGCGCCGGGTCTCCAGGGTGGAAAGAAAGGGCACCCTGCCCCCAGCCCCCCAGGAACGACCCCCATGGGGCCTTGCAGGCAAGAAGAGGCCAGCCCTGTGCCCCGGCACCTGCGCCCCGAGCCAGCTACAGGGGCTGGGGGGGCCCTGACTGCCCCACACCGGGCTCCTGGCCTCCGGCCCCTCCGCCCTCCCCCTCGGCGGCTGCCTGGGGCTCTCCCTCCTTCTCGCCCCCCTCTCCCTCCTAACCCGCCTGAACAGTGGGGGCTGCAGCCTGAGGCCCGGCACCGCCAACGGACCCACTCCCAGGGTCCCATTGCTCCTCCGGCCACGGCCTGACCCCCAGGCCCTTTGGGGCCAGGAAACCCAGCTCTGCAGACCAAGAGTAGCCCCACGCCGCCCCGCCCCCCGCCAGCCTCCCTGAGTTTGGAGGCTTTTGATAGGACAGCAGCCTGAGGCTCCTCCCCAAGTCAAGGGAGCCCTGCCCCACCAGGGGAGAGGACCTGGGCCTCCCAGCCAGATTCAGGTGTGGCTGCAGATGGTCCCAGGCTGGGGGTCACAGGGTCCAGTCTCAATACGCAAGAGTGGGGCCCTCGGGACCTGTTCCCCCGTCACCTGCCTGCGCCTCAGCTCTCTCAGGGGACTGGGGCTGGAAAGCCCACAGCAGGCCAGGCTGGGGGCCCTGGCCTCCCACAGGCAGCTGGATGTGCCCAAGAGGGTGGGGGACAGCTGAGGCCAGGCGCCTGGGCAGGGAGGTGGCCCTGGGCCCAGGAGGCGCTCACCGAGGCAGGTCCTGCCGTCCGTGTGGAGCCGGAAGCCGGGCCTGCACTCGCAGATGTAGGAGCCGGGCGTGTTCACGCACCTGTGGTGGCAGCCGCCGTTGTGCATCTGGCACTCGTCCACATCTGGGCGGGGACACAGGGTCAGGGTTCACGGCCCACCCCCACCCGGGCTGTCCACCCACCCGCTCTGCACTACCCCAGGCTCCCAGCCCGGGCCCCTCCCCAGGGCAGCGCCCCAGGCCTAAGTGCCGGGACCCAAACCCCAGGGGCTCTGCTGGGGACTGCCAGGCCCCTCTGCTCCATGCACACGCCATGTCCACCCTGGGGAGATCCCCAGGTCCTTCCCGAGCCCTCAGAGAGGAGGGGCAGTTGAGGGCAGCCCAGGGGACCCCAGGTGGGTTAGTGGGATCCAGACCCCTTTATAGAAAAGACTTTTGCCCCAAAAGCAAAGCAGGATCGAGTCACCTGAAGCGCCCCACAATGGGGGCCCCGTGGTGGCAACAGGGGTGCGCTCACTCGACCCCAGCGGCCCTCAGCTCCTGGCCCGTGACCGGCCACAGCTGTGACCTGAGGAGCCTCGAGCTCCACGGTCTTCAAGGGGAGTGTGCTCCGCTGAGTCACGTCCCCAGAGGTGCACACATCCTAATCCCAAACGGCAACAGGGCCCTGCCGGCGGAGCTGGAGCTGAGGCCGTGAGGTGGGGGCTGTCCTGCAGTAGATCCGGGGGGGCCAGTCTCCCGGGGACGGCAGGGGCTCCAGAGAAAAAGGTGGGAAGCAGCTCCCTCTGCCTCTGCAGATGGAGGGGGTCCCCCAGCCACAGGCTGCGGCACCTGTGGGAGCCGGGAGAGGCCAAGGTTCTCCCCCGGGGCCTCCAGTAGGGGTCTGCCTGCCCTTCCCACCCCCCGGGTCCGGCCCACGGCGGACTCCTGGCCTCCAGAACCCTAAGGGGCCTGACCGGGGCCATGGTGGTCCCGTCACAGCGGCCACAGGAACTGGACACAGAGCATGTTGCTATGATCCCTGGAGTCCTGTCCGTCCCAAGTCAGGGGGCAGACCACGGAGCTGAGAGTCAGACCACAGGGGCATCTGCTGTCCCTTTGGGGGGCAGGACGAAGGCCCCCCAGGGCTCTGGACGCTGCAGTGCCCTGGGTCCTGCCCCACAGGCCCGCCTTCGCTGTCCAAGGTGAGCCCTGAGACACCCCAAGTGGTACTGGCACCTTAGACTCTGAAACACAGCAGAACACCGTGCTCCCCCAGCAACACAGAGCGGGGGAACAGTTCCCCCCACAGCGTGGCCCCCAGGCCCCCTCCTCTCCCATGCTTCCCGAGACTCAGGGCAGGAGCCACCCCCCACCCCTGTCTGTGGACAGCACCCGCCCAGGGCGAGCCCGCTCTGCCCTGCATCCCGGACGCAGCTGCCATGCCCCGAGTGGGGCGACTTTAAGGAACAGCTGGGCCAGGGCTCCGCAGGAAATGCCAGTGGTCCTTCGCTGTCCTCAGCTGAGATACACGACCAGGGCCCTGGCAACCCCCAAACACGCCACACCCACCGGAACAGGGCCACCTCTCCGCACCAGCTGGGCTGGGTCCCCAGGGAGCCGGCAGGCCTGAGGTGTCTGCTGGTGCACAGTGGTGCCTCCGGGAGCCCATCCTGAGGCTGTTGGGGGCCCGTGGGGTCACCCCACCACACAAAAGCTCCTGGACCAGGCCCACACGGCCAGGGTCGAACCAGGGTCGACAGAAACCACCCACAACGCGCTCGCTCTGCAGCCTCCGCCGTACCTGCAGGAAGGCTGAGCCCCTGGGTGCCGGAGCTCCACCCAGGGGTCCTCCAGTCCCACTTCCCCCCCAAACCTGACACAGGCTCTCAGCCCCGAAGTGCGCGCCCCACCGTCCAAAGGTCCGTCCCCTCTCCTCTCCACAAGCCCAAGTGGGCCTCTGAGCAAGGCCTCCTGGCTCCCCAAAGCCCCGTCCCACCCCCCTAGAGTCTAGATGTCATGTAGTCTTGTGACATTCAGTGACACCCGTGGCAGAGTGACAGCACTGGCCTGGTCTTGGGGACCTCGTGGGGACCAAGCCTGGGCCCCAGCTGGCCGAGTCACAAAGCCAGGAGAGGCAGAAGACTTTGCTGGAGTCCAGGGCCGCAGCCCAGAGCCCTACAGGCCTCCGGCAGGGACTGACCCAGGGGACAGCTGAGCAAGGACAGTGTCTCCGAGGAGCCCAGGTGCCCCCTGCACACAGACACGCGGGGGACCTGGAAGGGCCTGCCGCTGGGAGGGACGCAGGTGATGACTCACTGGGAGCCCAGCCCCACACCCCCACCCGGATTCCTGGCTCCAAGTCCCCAAGAGCTCCCTGCACGGGCACCAGACTTGAACTCCGGGGGAGGGCAGGGTGTATCCACTTCCCGAGGGCTGCTGGGGTCCTCCCGGCAGACCCGGTGCCCGAGGCTTGGGGATGGGAGTGGGGGGACAGCACCTGCACATCCACACAGACCCCCAAGGGGCCCGGGATCTGAGGACCCCAGAAGGTGAGATCCACCCCTGGGAGGCAGGGGCCTCTCTCTGGCTTGACCCCCCCAGAGCTGCTGGTGCTGGGCCCACCGGCAAAGGCCAGGGAAGACTTTTCTTCCCTCTGGTCAAGCGGCCACCACAGCAGCCCCCACAGCCAGCACAGGAGGGGAGGAGGATGTCTGAGGACTGGGGCACTCCTGGGCACTGCCCCCACCCCGCCCTCCAGCCTCCAGGCTGTCAGCACCGGGCGCAAACTTTAAAAAGAGGAAACAAAGGACACCCAGTTTCGCCGCCCGCGCAGAGCCCGCCGGCGCCCACCTGGTCTCCCGTCACTGGCGGTCACGGGGTAGCCGACCTGGCCCAGATGGCACGGGTAGCAGCCCCTCCAGAAGTAGCGGTAGTGCGTGCCCGCGACGCGCGCCAGGCCCCCCAGAAGCCCGAGGCACCAGAGCGCGGCCAGACGGCTGCGGCTCCGGGACGCCTCCATTGCGGACGGGCAGCGCTGCGCCCCGCCGGCGGCGGCGGGCGGCGGCGGGCTCCCACTCCCGGACCGGCCCGGCGGGCGCGCACAGGCGGCCGCCGCAGGGCAGTGCTAGGCTGTGCTCAGAGCCGCCGCCGGGAGCCGTTACCACCCAGACGTCCTGCCCTCGCCTTTAAGTTCTCAGCTTTCCCTCCGCCCCCCGCAGGTAAAGGCCAAATCCTCAGACCGGAGGGCCCGCCCCCGGCCCCGCCCTCGGCCCGCCCCCGCCCCCTCCCCCCCACCCCAGGCCGCACTGGTTCCCCAGTGCTCGCAGCCGCCGGGCGCATTCCTCCGCGGAGCTCCGCGACCGTAGACCCGGGCACTAACACAGGCACCCCCACACGAACGCACAGACCCACGTGCACAAACACAGACCCACGTGCGCAAACATGCACAAAAGACACACGCAGCCCAACGGTGCAGACAGGCACACACAGACCCATATGCACGAACGTGTGTTCCTAGTGCCAACAAGGAAAAGAAACCAAAGCGGAGAAGCCTGGGGTGCGTGGAGACAGCGGGTGGATTTTCGCTGCCACGCTTGGGAGGGTGGGCAGCAGGCCCTTTGGAGCCCCCCGCCCAGTGGAGACCTGGAGGTGAGGATGCCTGCAGACCAGGGCTGCAGCCCAGGCCTCCCCGGGGTGGGGCTGGATGCTTGGGGCCCGTGTCCCCGCACAGGGCAGGGCAGGGCTGGGGAAGAGCAGGCGCAGTCTGGGGGCAGCCGACGTGGGTCTGCGCCCCCTGAAAAGCTAGACAGCACAAACAAGGGCCAGGCCCCCACCAGGCCTCTGTTTCCTCCTCTGTACAGTGGGCAGAGGGCCAGATTTGACCAGCCAGGGGGCTGTCGGCTGGACGCCACGGAACACATGTGCCGTGGAAAAGAGAAACAGGACCACGGGTGGGCCCTCCGCCACCACCCCCCGGCACCCAGGGAGGAGGGCAAAGACAGGGATTTGGGGGGCCAGGGACTGGCTCCCAAAGCACAGCGAGGTGCCCCAAGTGCTTCTGAAGAGTTTGGGCGGCAGAGCGCCGTCCCTTCTGTCCTGGAAGTCCCTGTGACGCCCCAGCCTGCGACTCGCTTAGCACTCAGCGTCCTCATCGCCCAGGGCTGCCCACTGCCCCCTCACTGGGCCCCTCCGGCCTCTCGCCCCCTTTCCTGCCTGGCACCCCACCTCTCTCTGCCCCTCACAGACAGGCCCATGCTTAACCCTCACTCTGTCCCCAAGGGGACCCAGAAGCAGAGTGCCCAGGACCTGGGGGTGCAGCCAAGGGGACCAGGCCTGACTGTGACCCAAACCCTCCCTCACTGAACCACCTCCCTCAGGCTCCTCCTGACAAGGGTCCCCACGTCTTCCTGTGGGCGGGCACCCAGTGCGTTCTGAGTGGGTGGGGGGCAGAGAACCTGCAGGAGCAAACACGGTTTCTCCCACCAGCCTGCCAGCCCTGGCCGCAGGCGCCCCTGGACTGTTGGCCGGGACCCCGCGCGGGGATTCCTCCAGGCTGGGCCTTGGCGTCTGAGCGGGGCCCTGGGCAGAGCTTTCTAGGATCTTCTGGCTTCAGACCTTGGCCCTTCACTGGCTGGTGCATTCATGCCCGTCACTCAGCCGTGGCCTGAGTGCCCTCTGTGGGCTGGACACGGCTCTGGGCACAGCGATGCCTCCCCACCCACCTGAGGGTTACGTTCAGGACTCGGGGTGCCGATGGCCCTGAGCCTCCATGCCCGTTAGGGCTGGCTGTGCGGGCTCGGGTATGGCTGTGGGGGGGCAGCCGCCCCCCAAGTACAGACCGCCGCCAGCAGCCAGACGGTGCCCGCAGCCACCCACGGCCTCCCTGGGTGCTGCCAAGCACTTCCAGGCCGAGGGCTGTGGGGTCTGGAAGCTGCTGGGGAAATGCCTTCCCGATGCGGAAACCCGCGGAACGTCTGTGTCAGCAGAAGGGGCTGTCCCTGCCTCCCGCCAGGCCGGCCCCGCCCTCTTCTTCTAGTTGGGGGGCCTGAGGGCTGCCCGGCCAGGACCCAGACTGGGCGCGGGCCCGTGTCACCCCCCCAGGATACCAAGTCCCCCCGCAGGCCCCTGACAGCAGCGCTTGAGGGCAGAACTGCCGTGTCCGGGGCCAGTGGGGCCAGGAATAGGGACGTGGCCCCCCGGCCCCCGTGGCTCTGTCTCT
This sequence comes from Micronycteris hirsuta, assembly GCA_004026765.1. Lineage (NCBI taxonomy): Eukaryota > Metazoa > Chordata > Mammalia > Chiroptera > Phyllostomidae > Micronycteris > Micronycteris hirsuta. The sequence continues at coordinate 18,804 of PVJI01012787.1, read as the reverse complement.
CAGTGCTCACAGGCACCTCCTCCGTGAAGGCGCAGCGATGTCCCCTTACGCCCCCCCCCCCCCGCCCCACTGAAGTTGCCTGGGTCACGTGCCTGGTGCCAGGGCGGCTGGTGAGCCTCGAAGGCCGAGAAAGCAGCGTGGACACCATCCAGGGCAGGGCCCCAGGGACAGGCCGTGCCTGACAGGCTGCCCAGCTGCCGGAGAGGGGCCAGGAAGGTGCGGGAAGGAGGCGTCTGTCCATCAGGCCCCTCCTCAGTCTGCCATGGGGGACCCAAGGCCTCCAAGCCCACAGCGCTCCTCACCACCTCTGGTCCCAGGTGACATACACCTTGGCCGGCTTAGAGCCCAGCCCAGAGCAGGGGTCAGTTTTCGATCTGGGGTCCCTCACGGTCCGCCCTGCCTCCGTGGAGCCCAAGCATCCCGGTCTCCAGAGGCCTGCCGCGTCAGCCTCACGGTAAACCCTCACCCGCCTCAGCCCCTCCCCAAGTCGAAGGAGGGAAAATTGCAACCACGGTCCTTCCCGAGGGCCCAGCTGCCGCTCCTGACCACCATGCCCGCGTCTGGGCCAGGCGGAAACTGGGCAAACCCCTCCACTTCCACATGTGTGTCCCCTTGGGAGAGCCCGAGACAGGGCGCCCTCCATCACACGCGCTCCGCCCTGGAGACGAGGTCTGGAGGCGTCCAGACCCTGGCCCCACGCCAGAAAAGCCAAGGTCGGCTCTGCCCAGGGAGACGCCGCCCTGGGCGAGGCCCAGAGCACATGTGCACGTGTGTGTGTGTGTGTGACGGACCCTCTCCAGGGCTCGCTGAGGCCCAGGCTGGCGCAGCCCCCACCTGGACCCTCACGGCCCCACTGCGGGCACAGCCACTGAGCCCTGGCTCTCACTGGAGAGCTGTGGCCACAGACGGGCGCCTACAGCTCCGGGGTTCACGCTGCACTCAGAGGAGAGGAGGTGGCGGCGGAAAAGTGACGGCAGGCTTCCTGGAGGAGGCAGGCCTGAGCTGGCCTTTGGACAAGTGGAAGGAAGGCGAAGGTAGCAAAGACTGGCTTGGCAGAAGCTATCTGGGGCCAGTGTGGGTCACTGGTGCAGAGGCGGGAAAGACCAGGGACAGGGGAGGGACAGGAGGGGGGTCCAGCTGGCACCACCAGCCGGCACCCAGACCAGCAGGAGGGCCTGGCACATGGACCCCCGGGCACAGCACTAGGCCTGTTCCCAGCAACCCACACTCTCGCCAGAACCCTCGACCACCGTCCCCCGCTACCCCTCCCACCTGAAGGCTGAGCCCAGTCACAGGACCCTGGGTCACGGATGGCAGCCAGCTTTGACACTTCCTTCCAAGGTGCCCAAGCCTGAAGCCCACAGGGCTGGTCAGCCGTGCCACCCCACATGTCCCCAAGGCCACCTGCTGCCCAGACTGAGCTCTGGGACAGCTGCCATCCACATAACATGTAGAGAGGCCACTTCTAAGACCACAGGCCCCCCCAGCTCCACCACGAGGAGGGCTGCTGAGCATCCAGCCCTCCAACCTGAACCCAAGGCGCACTAGCCCCGTGGGCCTGGTTACTACTGACACCTCGTTTCCTCGCCAGGAGGAAGGACAGGCTCCCCGCTCTGCAGCCTGCCGACCCCCTCCCCACCCCACCCCACCACAGAGCTGCTATGGCTAGGCCCTGGGAGCTGGGGAACAAAGAGGACTTGAGGGGGGTGGGGGCCCAGCCCAGACCCACCTGTCAGGGGAGCCTGGGGAAGAGGCGGGTCACGGGGCGTGACTGGGAACGCGCAGCCATTGTGACAGACAGAAGGGACAGAGATGAGACACGGTGAAGGGACACAGACAGCAGGAGAGCCCGGTCAGGAGGCGGGAGGCTGGCGGGAGGTGCCATCCGGGGGCTCGGGGTGGGCAGCGGCCCGCTGGCGCCCCAGTCCCGCTGTGCCACCCACACGTCGGCCCGGAGCTCCAGGTCCCGCAGCTGCGCGTGGGCGCCAGGGGTTCCGACGCCTGCGGACGCCCGCCTTGGGGTCTCCTCCCGGGAGCCAGTTCCGCGCCTGGCCTTGGGGGTCAGGGCGGGCCTGCGGGGCAGCCCCTTGTCTCCCTGTCACCGGCTGGCTCTGACTGCTGACCATGAAGGCCATTATTGTTCTGCCTTGGCCTGAACCACGCATGTACCTGCCAGACGCCGCTCACTAGAGCGATGAACTCGGCCAGAGGCAGGAAATGAAAGCTTTTCACTCTCAGCACCTCCGATCGGGGAGGCCCCGCCGCAGACGCCTCGCTGGAAGCCGCTGTCCTGCCTGGAAGGCGCGGGAGGACAGCCCTCGGACGCCCGCCAGCCGGAGGACGTGGCCGGGAGAAGCCCGACCTTCTCGGGAACGAGGAGGGGGCTTTGCCTCCAAAGGCCCGAGTCCACACTGGCCTCCAGGTGCTCCGCGAGCCTGCCAGGCCACCTCTCCAGCCTCGGTCAGAGGAGAAGGGGGGGCCACTTGAGGGCCCCTGGCAGCCTCCTCTGTCCCCTCCCGGCCAGCCCGGCACCACAGGACAGCACAGCTGGCCCGGGTCAGCTCTCGGCCCTCCCGACTCAGCCGGAGCCCTCGGCGTCCTTATCGAGGCCTGTCACTTCCCACGTTCCTGTTTCCCCCTGGGGACCGAGAGGCCCTGGCAGCTGCCTCCTCCCGGCCAGGCCGAGGGTGTGACAGGGGCGTTTGTCAGTCCCCCACTGCTTTCCCGGATGGACAGATGGAGACCAGGCTGGAGCCCCGTCGGCCGAGGCCGGCAGGGGCGGGTGAGCGGCTTCCCAGGTGGGGTGTCCTGACACACACAAGGTCTCCGTCGCCCTGGGAAGGGAGGCATCTGGGACAGGGCCGCAGGCCTTCCTGCTGAGAGCAGACGGCACTGCCGGGCCTGGGGGCTGAGGGCCCAGGACCCCACAGCTGTCTCAGGCCTCGACCCCCACACCTGCCCTGGGCACCTCTGCAGCCAAGGAGCAGACCGTGGTGGGGGGACGCCAAGCCCCCCAGGACAGAGAGGGCTGTTTTCTTGTTGGACCGAGGATTTCACTGGGCGGAAGGCCCTCCCTGCGCGGCCCCCCGCCTGGCAGCCCCCGCTACCCGCTTTCCCAGGCCCCTCCTTGACTCCTGGAAGTTGAGTTCAGCAGGGTCTTGGGCAGAATTCCACCTCCAGCGTGGGAAGGCAGGCCTGGACCCGGGAACCCCCCCTCCATGCCTGACGTCCCCCCCGTGGAAAGGGACACCCGGATTTTCTCCAGACCAGACGACAGCACTGGCGTCTCCCTCGGAGGGGGACTGAAGCTCCTCCCCATCCCAATGGCAACGTGGTCCCAGGGCCACACTGTCCGACCCGGGTAGGGACTGTGGCTGACTCACAGGCTGGACGGCCCACCCCTGCCAGTGTAGAGGGGTGAGGTGGGGTGAGGGAACAAGGGGTCCCTGGGGCAGTGTGGGGACCCTTTCTGGGCCTGATTAGGGCCCTGGACCCCCACCCCTGTGCCCCCCAGGCCTGGATGTACCCCCCACCCTGGGGCCTGGTTCCCAAGGACCTGGGTAAGGAGAGAGAGGCCCAAGGCCGAGGCGGGGGATGGGTCAGGCCGAGGCAGCCCCTCTCTCCACCCCATGTCCCCATGAAGCCGGCTGGCGACTGGCAGCCTGCAGCGGGTGCTGGGCCACGGGACCCGAGGCTTCTCCCTAGAGTCCCCTCCAGGGCCCTAAGGGGCAAGGCTGTTACTCATTCTGTTTTCCGGATGAAGAGACTGAGGTTCAGACTGACTCATCCAAGGGGCTCAGTGACACCATAGTCTGACCCTGGAGTGGCTTCCCCAGCGGGGCTGACGTGGAAAGCCAGGCAGCCAGGATGCGCTCAGTGGGAGAGCCCCTTGTCTCCCCAGGGCCCGTGGCCCGTGGTGAGCCACAGACCTGAGCCTGCCTCGGGGCCTCCTGGGGAGCACAGCCTCGCCTGCGAGAAGCCTTGCCCAGCTCCCGGCCGCCAGGCCGAGCCCACGCACAGCTCCTGCTCCAGGACACGACACTCACACGGCCTGGCGCCGCGCCCGGAGCGTGGGGGCCACACGGCGTCGATTCATCTCACCCCGCTGTCGACCTGGGGCGGGCCAGCGAGCCGTCTTCTCTCGGGGCCACATCTGATTTCCTGCTGGCGCAGCTCGCACACGGCCGGCGGCCGCCCCGAGAGTCCCACACGGTCCAGGGGAGACCACGAACACAGCAGGCGCTGGGCTCCCAGCAGAGCGCTCTTGCCGCGCCGTGACCACGGCCCCAGCCATCCCAAACACGCAGAGCCAGGCCAGCCAGCTCCCAGGGGCCGGGGCCGGGGCAGGGCGGGGCCCTCACAGCAGCACGCTGGGCTGAGGCCATTCCCTCCCGCCTGGCCCCCGCCCGGTCAGCTCATCCACAGCCCGTCCTCAGCCAGCTCTGCTGGAGGGCGGCCACCTCGCCTGTCCTCAGGGATCTTCTGGGCTACGGGGTCCCGACACCTCCTGAAGAGGCATCCAGGAGACCTTGGAGGGGGCGGCTCGTGTCTCGCCTGTGGGCACCCTGGGCCACGGGGGGCGGGGGGCGTCTGACTCTCGCAGGGAGGCTGCCCTGGGCCCGGCATGGCCTAGGCCCCTTGGTTCATTGCCTGTACCAGCATGGTCCCCCCACTTTAGAAGGCGCTGGTTTGCGGGGGCTCTGGCAGCAGGGGTGCCCCCCCGCTCCTCCCCTCCACCCATCTCCCCTGCCCTGGGTCAGGGGGCGGGCCTCTGCCATCCCAACGGGCTCTGTGTGCAGACAGGAAATCGAGGCCAAACCGTAGCTCGGTGGGAGACGCGGCACCATCTCCGCTGTCACCGAGCCCTGGCCTCTGCACCCCCCACCGACACGAGGTCCCCAGGTGCTGGGGCCTGAGTAAGGGGTTGCGGGGGCCTCCCTGCTGCACGCCCGCCCCCTCCTCTGGCCGCCAGAGACCTCAGGCACACAAGCCGCGCTTGCCGGATGCCTCGGCCAAGCGGACCCCAGCTCCCAGACTCCAGTCCAGCAGGCGGTCCCCGGCCCCGACCTCTGACAGACAGACGGCTCCCAGCTGGAGCTGCACAGCTGCAGACTGCTCTTTTTGGGAAAGGGGGCTTTGGGGCGGGGGAGGGCAGCGATTGTCTGATGTGCAAGGAAAAGCAGGTCATCCGGGTGCTGCAGCAGGTGAAGGGGGGTCCCCACCTTGGCCACCCCTGCCCTCTTCCCACCCCAGCCCTAAGCTGTGCCTGCCTCCCACCCTCCCGCCCTCCCTCCCTCCCTTCTCTCTCTGGAATTTTCTGTCTGCTTTTGATTTTGCTGACACCCACCCGTAGTGGCAGGGCTGGGCCCAGGGTGTGCCCAGAGCTTGTGGGCGCTTCCAGATCCCTGCCAGGTGCCCACGGGGGCCCTCGCACCCAGCACGCAGCGCCCCCCCCATGGGCCTGTGCTTGGCCACCTGGCTGTGCCCCCACCCTTTCTACTTGCACCCCCTGGCCCCAGGCAGAGCAGCCACCCACCCCGCACAGCTCCAAGGGTGGCCCACCCACATCGGGTTTCCGAGTCCCCCACCTCATTTAGGGAGACATGTGGACCCCTAAAGGTGTGGGAGGTGAGTTGGGCAGAGAGAACCCCGTGCAGCCCTCCTTGGAGGAGCCGGGGGTGGGTAGGAGGTGGCCTTCGGCACCAGCCAGGCCGGGAAGCTGGGCCGGCAGCGGTTGGGACGGGGGGAGGCCAGTGGCCGGGCCCGGGCCTACCTAGGCAGGTCCTGCCGTCTCCGTGCAGCCGGCGGCCGGGGGGGCAGCGGCAGTAGAAGCCCCCCACGGTGTTGCAGCAGTGAGCCTCGCAGCCTCCGTTGCTGGTGGCGCATTCGTTCACGTCTGCGAGGGGGAGAAGCGGTGAGCACTACGGTGGGGCCTGCCAGCCACGGCCACCCCACGGACGCAGACCCCACGCCACACGTGGACATCGTCCGGCCGAGGTAGGCAGCCTCGTCCCTCCAGACCCGCCCCAGGAGGGGGGGACCGATGTGTGAGTCCAGTGGCAGCAAAGCTGGCACCGGATTCCTCCGGGCACCCGGGGTCAGTGGTCACTGTGCAGCCTTCACGTGCCGCTGGACTGGCCCGGGACTGGGGTCCCTTGTGAGTCCACAGAACGCCTGTGGGCGTGTCCCGTCCAGCTGTCAGCTCGGCTTGCGGGGGACACCAGGCCTCCCCGTGTGGGACCAGGAGGAGGCCGCAGACACCCTCACAGCGGCCCCACCCCTGGGCCCTGCGCTGAGGACAGAGCAGGCAGGGACAGCCCAGATCCCAGCGCCCCTGGCCTGTGTCCTGCCCCTGTGGATTCGGGAATGTGGGTGCCTCACCCGGGCACTGGGGCATCACGGCCCCGCCACACCCGACTCCAGGCCGGGGGCCTGTGGGGCTCAGGCTGCCAATGGGGAGGGGCAGGGCCCTGCCTTGCCTCCTCCGTGGCCTCGTGCACGTGTGGGGTGACGGGAAGGCCAGGTGCCTATTCCCGCCCCCAGCCCTGGCCGGGCTGCCCACCCCAGGTCCGACGGGCTCTGCCTCCTGTCTCCCCAGGCTCCCGAGGCCAAAGGCCGGCCCCCTGGTGTGATGGGGAGTGTGACCCAGAAGCAGATACGGAGCAAACAGGGAATCCAACACGTAGCAGGCTGGGGACAGCAAGGTGCCAGCACAGCCCATAGGCAGGCACAGGGAGTCAGAGGGTCCCCCACACACGGAGCAGCCCCTCGGGGCCAACAGCCTCAGCTGGCATGCCTGGGCCCAAGCTCCAGACCCCGTAACAGCGTCGGCTCATCCCTGTCCTTCTTTGGGAGGGTCCCTAGAAGACCCCGAAGCGGACTCAGGGTGCAGGGCGGCCATGGTCCCATGGGAACAGCTGCGGCCGGAAGCCCCTCAGGACTGCTGGAATGCGAACTTCAGTCAGGCCTGCCAAGGCTCACGTCGGGAATTTTCTGGGAATTCCTAGCAAGCTACGTAGGGTCAGACAGAGGTCGGCCCAGCCCAGGGGTCAAGGCCCAGGGTTTCCCTGCGGAGCCTGGCCTGGGGAGACAGCACCTGGGGGTGAGGAGTGGCTGATGTGAGGCACCCAGGAAGCCGCTGGCCTGTCCTGGCATGGGGGCCTCTCTGCAGGCTGCTGGGGCGTTAAGTGGGGGGGGGGCCTCAGGCAACCTGAGCGCTTTCCCAGCTCACCTGGGAGGCTGCCTAGCACGGTTCAAAGGCCCCCACCCCAATCCCTGGACACCGGGGTGGGCACGGCAGTCCCCTCGGTGCTCTGGCAGGGGCGGGCCTGCCCTGTTTGAGCTGCTCGGCGCCTGCGGCTGCCAGACTCTGCCACCTGGGTGGGGGTGCCGGGCCCGCCAGTCTGAGCCAGCTTCACACTTGCGGCCGTGCCAGGAGAGAGGCAGATCTGGCGGGATAAGCAGCCCCCGCGGACCCCTCCCCAGGCCGAGGCAGCCTAGACTGAGGAGGTGACCCCAGCCAGGCCCAGGGAGGGGCACGGCAGATGCGGCAGGCTCCTCTCTGCTGAGCACCTGCTGTATACGCAGCTGGCAGGGCTGGGGATACAGACACAAGGACTCCACCGCCCTGGGTGGTGGGCAGCACGTGGGGGGAGGGGCAGTGCCCCATCACTGGTTTCCTCCCTCCCCAGCACGCCCCCTCTCGAGGCCACCTTGTCACTGCATGCACGCACCCCTCCAGGCGGGGGGCAGAGATCCTTAACCTTTCGTCCATTGTTGTAACTTGGACAAGACAGTGAGCACCAGGTCCCCCATGTTGCAGCCGCCTGGGGGTTCACTGAACAAATCTGTCAGCACAGGTGCCGGCGGGGGCCCCTCAGTGCCTGGGAGACCAGGTGGAATCTACCGCGCACCCCAAATCCACTGAGCTGCACCCACGTGCAAATAAACAGCATTCTCTCTGAGTGGGCTGCTGGGGGTTCCGTGGGCAGCTTAGGGGGTCAGCAGCCCTGCTGAGGGTGAGTCCAACAGTGACCCCTACCTGGCCAGCTTCAGGGAGGGGCTGCCACAGCCCAGTGGCCAGGCTGGCACTGGAGTCCCCAGGTCGAGCTTGGGCTGAGTCCACGTGGGGAAGGGCCCGGAAGCAGAGACCAGCAGCAGCTTCTCCCCAAAGCCCTGGCCTTTCCTTCCCACACCCAGGCCCAAGGTGTCCAGAGCTGCGGTTCCGCGTGTGGGACCTGGGACCACCGAGAGCTGCTGGGAGCGGGTCCTGGGAGGCACTGACCCAGACCGACAGGCAGTGGGCACCCCGTTGGTGGGCAGAATCATCCATCAGGTCACCAGGGAGGCCAGTGTGGGCATCCCAGCAGGCTCTCTGACCCCGGCCCCATGCTCCTGCAGCAGCCCCCTGGGGCGGCTGGCCCCAGGGGACACCGTGCCAGCCCTGCCGTGGGCACTCCCCACCTGGAGCTGGAGGCACCGAGCGGACGGGCGGCTAGGGGAGGCCTGCCCCCGGCCTTGTCCACTCCAGCAGCGAGAAGTGACGCCTCCCTCAGCCAGGTACACACGAAGCCCCCACACGACCCGGCCAGCCCCCCACGGGCGCCGCCCAGAGCTGCAGTCGGGCTCAGGTGGGTACGGGTCCGAGGGTGTTCTTAATCGCCACGGCGGCACAGCTGATGGCCTGAGGGGGACGCACGGAGAAACCAGCCGAGGCCATCTGCACGACACACAGGCGGCTCGGCTGCCGGGAGCGCTGAAGCCGGGCACGGTGCGGGTGGAGGGACCTCAGAGAGAGGAGCCGGCTGGGCAGGAGAGGCCACACACAGTGGCGCCCTGACAGAGTGTCCAGGACGAGCAAATGCAGAGACGGGGCGCAGCCTGGGGCTGCCAGGGCCGGGGGCGGGGGCGGTGGTGAGGGAGGAAGGAAGGGGGTTTGGGGTTCCCTCCGGTGGGGAGGAGAAGGTTCTGGAAGGCGGCTGTCGCACAGCATGGTGAATGTTCTAAATGCCACTGAATCATTCACTTGAAAGGGGTCAACTCTGCGCTGGGCGGGGTGGCCAGGGGCCTGCGGTCTGAGGGCAGCAGGAGCCCCCCTGTGGGTACGGGGGCCCCAGGGCCCGACTTGACTGCCACAGCCTCGGAGCCGCTGCCCCTCCCCTGCCCGGGCAGGCCTGCCGCCCTCCCCCGCTCTGCCTCCTCCTCCTCTTCCTCCTGACCCCCCGACACCCAGACTTCCAGAGTGTGGAACCCATGGCCACCTGGCTTTCCTGCCCAGGACCCAGCCTGTCCACACCCTGCTCTGGGCAACCCGCAGTTTCCCCGGCTAGTGAAGGGGACACGGCTCATCTGTCCTATGTCCCCTGAGCGCATCGCACTCCTGCCTGGGAGTCTGTAGGCAGAGGTGAGGGTGGGCCGTGGGCGTGGCCAGGCGCCCCCCACCTGCCGTGAGGAACAGGAACCCACGAGGGCAGGGAAGGTGCCTGAGGAACGAGACTGAGCCCACCGAAGGGAGGTGGCCAGGCCTGGTGGGCTGGGGGTGGCTGGGCCTCGGCTCACCAGGCCTGTGGGGACAGTGACCCCACCCCCATCTGCCCTCCCAGGCCGCGGGCTAGCTGTCAGGAGCCCCGATTTACAAGGCCCTGCCCACGGAGGAAACCAGGAGCACCCCCTGGCCTGCAGCCGGGTGCCACCCAGACAGTCCGGGCCGCGTGTCTCCCCGGCGACCCAAGGGGACCGGCTGGCTGGGGCTGCCCACGGCCTCTGGAGGCGGATGTGTCAGAACCACAGGTATAGGGGCTGGCCTCGTGCCGGGGCCTTGCCGAGGGCCCTGAGCTTCCCGGGGCCTGGAAGGCACCTCCCAGGGAAGGGCGGGCCGCCCCCCACGCCTCTGTGCCCGGCTGAAGGACAGGAGGTCCGAGGTCTGGGAAGATGGTGCCAGAAGCTTCCCCATGGCCAGCATGTCAGCCGGTACCGACACGGGAACCCCCCCCTGCCCCACAGGAGGCAGTGCATTGCCTGTCTCCCCAAGAATGTTCCACCCCCGGAAGCCCACAGCCCCTCCTTCCCTAGGGGGCAGCGGGACACGGGCCCCTGTGCGGGCGTGCCTGCTCAGCATCGTGGCCAGCACAAGTGGGGACCTGCCTCTGGAGCCCGCTCAGCCCTGCCTGAGTCCCCTGCACGCCCGCTGTGTGTCGTGGGCGGGGCTTCCAGCCCCAACACGGTAAGACAAGGCCCCCCTGAGGGCTCCGAGCCAGCCTCGGGGGCAGACGCCACAGGTCAAGCAGACGGGGGAGACGCTGGGCAGGGAGCACCTGGGTCAGCCAGTGTGAGGCACGGTGGCTCTGGGTGGCCAGCGGGGAAGGCGAGGGCACTGGGGTCAATGGGGAGGCCGGGCAGGGCGGAGGAGGAGGGGCGGGGCCCAGCGCAGGCGAGGTCCCAGCTCCCGGGAGGGGCGGAGGTGCAGGAGGGCCTTGGCTTCAACTCGGGGGAGTAGGGAATTCACCTGAGCCAGGCAAGGGGTCCCAGTGTCCTGGCCACAGTGTGGGGAAATGGGGGGAGGGCGTATAGTTTCCGGGGCGGCTGTGACCACACGTCACAGACCTGGGGCCTGGAGAAAGAAGTTCATCCTCCCAGAGTTCTGGAGGCCAGGATTCAGACGCAGGGTCCCTGAGCTACCCCAGGCACAGGCAGGCCGTGCCGAGGGCTCTCCGTCCCCCCGCCCCCCTACCCCGGGCCGCGCTGCTGGGCTGGGCTGTGTCGGGCCAGCCCCACACCCAGGCCGGGAAGCGGGGCCCAGCATGTGGGCTGCCGAGGCACCTCTCACAGCGGCCAGTGCTCAAGGGGCCCCCCAGCACCTCCTCTCTGCTCCGCCAGGTGCGGCCATGCCCAAATCAGGGCTGGGGCCCCAGGGGCCCGGGTCCCAGCTCCCCGGCCTCTCGGCTGCTGGGCGAACACGGCGCCTCGCAAAACCCCGCCGGGCCTCGGTTTCCTCGGCTCTGAGACGGGGAGAGGAAGGCAGCCAAGGGGTCGTCGGCCCAGGACCGGGGAACTCCCAAGAAGAGCACGGAGCTGTCGGCGTTGATCCCATTTGGGTCAGAATCGGAAACCCAAAGCAGCACAGCCCGGGACCCAGGCTCTCGGAACCAGAACCCAGACCGCTGCTTGCCCTCGTGGCTGTGTGGGCTCTTGGGAGACACTGGGACCCCACAGGGCACGGAGAGACCTCCCCACTTCCGCCCACGGTCTCCTTCACCCTCACGGCACCTCCAGGCCAGGCACCCGCCTCGGCTTGTCCCAGGAGCTCCCCGGCTACCAGGGTAGCACCTGCCAGGTGGGGCAGGAATGAGGGCTGGCAGCCCAGGCAGACGCACCCCTGCCCCCGGCTCGGGAAACAGGCATCAAGGAGCGTCTGCCTTCTGAAGGGCCTCCAGGTGAACTTGCCAGGAACAGGCTCCCAACTCAGAAAGCTGCCCCCCCATCGCCATCCTCCAGTCCCTGCTGGGCCCCCACGCCCAGTGGTTCCTAGGACAGGCGGTGGCCAGGTGGACCACGGCACCCTCAGCCCAAAAAGACCACCATAAGCTCCTTAGGGCAGAACACGTCACACCCCTTGTACGAGGTTGTCCTGGTACCTGGCAGGTCCAAGGCTGCTGGCTGGACAGAGCTAAACTTGCAGTGACCCCGCCAGGGGGGGGAAGGCCCAGGAAGAAGGGCCCCTGCAATGGGGACGGAAGCGCACGCACCAGGCGCCCTGCGGAGCACGGCCTGTCCCGGGGGCAGCCTGCAATCCCGCTGGGTTTTGGGGAGAGTTTGCAGGCCCTGGCTGCGTTTCCCCAGGCTTAGCTCCTGTGGCAGGCAGAGTAACAGCCCCCCCCCAGACGCCCTCACCCTGACCCGGACCCTGTAGCTGCCAGCGCAGGCAGGGCCAAGCAGAATCAGGTTTGCAGGCCCGCGGGCCCCACGCGGGGACAGCGTCACGGATGAAGCGGAGGGAGGGGGGGAGAGGCACGTGTGATCTCAGGGCCCCACCAGCGGGCGGGGCGGTGGGAGAGTGGAGGTCCAAGGACAGAAGTAATGGCGTGGGGAGTGGGGTCAGAGAGGCCACCACGCTGACTTTGAACGTGACGAAGGGGCCAGGAGGCGCCTCTAGACCCGGAAGGGACCAGACGCCCCCGGAGCCTCCAGAAGGAGCAGTCCTGCCCGAAGCTGGACTTCAGCCCCGCGAGACCCCTGTCGGACTCAGGACCCCCGAACAGTGAGGGGACAACAGGTGCTGTTTGAAGAAGCCAAGTGTGTGGCAGCAGAAGGAAAATAAATGTGGTCTTAGGTGGGTGTCACCTTTAAGACCGGAGAGAAAAAACACACCTCAGAGAAGAGATCGCACGGGTCCCGGCGGCCCTGGGGAGTGCGCTGCGAGGCGGGGGGGCCGCCCTCTGCGTGAGCTGCCAGGCCCCGGGCTCCCGCGGGCGGGGGTCTCCTCCGCAGCTCAGCCGTCCCGCCCGCCCCGGGCAGCCAGCCCATCCCAGCGCAGGCCCCATGGAGTCCAGCAGGGGGAGCTGGAGAGGGGCCCCCATCCCTCGCTCCCCCGACAGGCACCGGCTGCGTGCCGACAGACGGCTAACCGCCATGTGAGGAGCTGCCTTCTCGGCTCTCCCAGGGTCCCCGGAGTTGTGGGTGGCGGGGGGAGACCCACAGGATGGGGAAGGACCCCAAGAAGCACAAACAGGCGGTGGTCAGGGGCGAAGCGCAGAAGAGGCATTGGGGAGGCCTCCCGGGAGAAGCGTCACCGGGGCTGAACCCGCTCAGATGGGCTCTGAGGAGGCCTGGGGTGCCGTCCGGGCCGGTGTGGCACCCGGCAAGGGCTGCACTCCCCTGCTCTGGAGTGCCGGGGGGTGGGCCTCGCTCATTCGGACCCTGGAAGACACCCCTTTCCTGTCTGTCCACACCAGGGCAGCAACCTGGCTGCGCTGGTTCAATGTCACCCCCTGGTGGCAGCTCCCGAAACTGCCTGCAGGGGCCCGAGGGCACCCGCCCTGGGGAGACTCACAGTGGGGGGCGGTGTAGGGGGGGAGCCCATGGGGTGGTGGCTCCCAGTCTGGGGCAGCCAGCGCCCTGAGACAGGAAGGGACCGTCAGTCCACGTGCTCCGAGGCTTCCCGCCCCCCATGCCTGTTCAAACGGCTCTCACGACAACAGAACCCACGTGGAGTTTGGGGTGGGGTGACAGGCAGTGTGCACAGCCTGTCCTCGGGGACAGGGATGGAGGGTCTGTGCACACGCTGAGCCACGTGCGCAGGAAGCCGGGGGCCAACCCTGAGGGGGGCGGAGAGCGGGGGGGCAGGCCAAGAAGTTTCATTTGTTTCGTTTTGAATGAACAGGTTTTATTTCTTGGAGCACTTTCAGGTCTACGGCAAACTGAGTGGAAAGTACAGAGTCTCACACACCCCTCCCCACACACACCCCCACCCTCAGCGGCACGCAGGTCGTGTGCTGCGTCCGTCACCACAGGCAGAGCTGACACGGGGCCTCCAGCAGAGCCGCGTGTTGGGGGGCGCACGGGAGGACTCCCGCGGGTCCTGTACCCGCCACCGTGGTGGCACTGGGACAACAGCTGCCGCCGGAGGGGGAGTCGCCGCGCCCTGTGTGGCCTTGGCCCACAGACTCCTCTGAGCAGCTCGCTTGGTCTTCCCAGGGTCAGGGGTTCCTTCCCGGGCCAGCGGAGCCTGGGCCCCAAACCCCGCCCCATCGGTGGTTTCCAGGGCAACCATGGAAACCAAGAGTGGGTCGCCTAGAAACGGTCAGACAGGCCTCACCCACTCTGGATTTCCAAGGTCACCCGGCACTGCCCCCCGCAGAAGGCCACCAGGCAGGCCACCTGTGGGGTGTTGGGCTCCCCCCCCCCCCGCCAGGCCTCTCTCAGGCACACACCTGTCCGGGGCACCACGGGCTCCACAGGGCAGGGGTCGGCTGTGGCCCCTCTGCACCCCAGGGACAGGCACAGAGAGGGCCCAGGGTTCAGGGAAGTTTCAGGTTTTGAGGCAGCACCTGACGCATCCCCCGGGTCTCTGGCAGGCAGGGTGCCACCAAGGGACGGCCCCCCAGAAGGAGACAGCCTTCAGAAGGGGGCACTTTCACGCCCCACGGATCGGAGTGTGCCGTGGCTCTGGCCAGGAAGGAGGCAGGAAAAGAGCCAGGCCTTGAGCGGAGCTTTGGGGACTGGTATGGGGGGTGCTCCCCACTCCACCAAGGCCCAAGGGCTAAGGGGGGCTGGGCCTCCCAGGAAGTTCAGACAAGCTGGGGGTGAGGGGCCCTGAAGGTCCCCAAGCAGAACCCCAGCAGGGAGGCAGCAGGAAGCTGCCGTTTAGGGTGTTTAAGGAAAGGGCAGCCCCCAGGGCAGGAGCAGGGGCGACACCCGGGGCTGAAGTCCACTGGTCATTTCGAGGTGGAGACCCTGGGGGCCTGTCCAAGGCCCCCAGGCCATGGGCGCCAGGTCCCTGAAAAGACGCCATCACTGCCCTACGCCCCGCGGTGCCCACAGAACCGTGCCGCCCCCGAAGGAAAACGAGGGTCTGGGGGCCATGCCCGAGGCCAACGTGCTTTCCTGACTTCGGACGGGGTTTCTGTTTACTCTGAAAAGTTATCAGGTTCGGTCTGTTTATACAAATCAGCCTCCAAAAATGTGGAAACGGGGCTTTTTCCCATGTGTTTCCCAGAAAACAAGACAGAATGTAAAAGGCCCTGAAGAGAGCCAAGCACATTCTTTGGCTCCCCGAACGTCCAGGTCTACACCCCCCACTCCGAGGCCTCGCTCCCGGGACATGGCTGCTCTGCTCGGCAGGCGGGCTGCAGCCCCGAGCCGGTGCCCCACTTCTGAGCGCCCCACGCTGGGGGTGCAGCTTAGGAGGGCTTGCACACTCAGTCCAGCTCCTGTGTGTGTGTGCATGCACAGGCATGTGCACATGTGTGTGCCATGCAAATGTGTTTGCACACGTGTGCATGGATGCACTGTGTGCCAAAGCATGTGTATGTGTGCATTCCTGTGGGGTGTGTGCATGTTTGCGCGTGCACAGGCATGCTCACGTGTGTGTGCTGTGCAAATGTGTTTGCACACTTGTGCATGGATGCACTGCGTGCCAAAGCATGTGTATGTGTGCATTCGTGTGTGTGTGCACATGCACAGGTGTGCACATGTGAGTGTGCCGTGCAAATGTGTGCACACATGTGCGCAGGTGCACTGCATGCAGAAGTGTGTGCATTCGCGTGTGGTGTGTGCATGTATGCATTGTGCACATGCACACGTGTGTGCAGGTGTGTGTACAAACATGCATGCATGCATCTCCTGTGCCCTTCCCTGGGAACACTCAGCTGGGCTCCGACACCTTACTCACGGCCCCGCTGACCCCTCACGCCTCCCTGGTGTGAAGCCCGGCTGGACACACCTACTGCCCTGGCCGGCTGGCCTCTGACTGGCCGGGAGCCCTCAGCCAGGCCCACCCAGTGTAGGCCTCCCCTGGGCTGGCTCCCGAGTGGGCAAGGTCACAGACAAGGCCAGGAACCTGGCCCCCCAGGACTCACCCTGGGGGGGCAGCTGGTTTTCCAGAAGAGCCTGGGATGGGCCCAGAAGAGGTGTCCCAACGCCCGCCCAGGACTTCTGCCCTCCTCTGGCCTGGCTCTCACCTATGCCCCTTCTTAGCCCCCACTAGGGTCCCTTCCCAGAGGCCTCCCAGTCTGCTGGCCAGCTCAGCCCCCTGCCCCACGGGAAGGGGTCCCAGCCGGGGCCCCTGCACAGTGGACGGCATGCCCAAGCACGCACGCACCTCACCTGCACCTTCCCAGGTGGCCTGTCCCGCCTGCCCAAACCCTCATCCATGCCTGTCTGTCTCTTTTGATCCCCAAAAGCCACCAGGGCAGGTCCATGCAGGAGCCCCAGAGCTATGGGCCTCAGGGGCAGACTCAGGCGAGTGCAGAGGAGCACAGAGCCACTCCACTGGGTTGAGGGCTGCAGGCTGTCCCCAAGGGACCGTCCAGGCTCAGGTTACACACCCCCCTTCATGGCCCACATCACAGCCCTGGGGGTGGCTCGCCTGCCTCCCCCTGGAGTGCAGGGCCCTGGAACCAGGCCACATCTGCTCAGCAGCCACAGCCAGGCCAGCCCCGAGTTGTGCAGGCTTACAGCGAAGGCTGAGGGAAGGAAAACAAAATGGTGATGGCTACTCTGTCTGGGGTCCAGGATTGGGCATGAGTCCCACGTTTTCTGCAAAGTGCTCTCCTCCAGATGCCCCTGAGGGGGAGAGATGAGGCGGGTGCCCAGGCACAGGGACCCGGAGGCCCAGAGGTTGGCGAGCGCAGCCCCACTCTACAGATGGGAACACTGAGGCCACAGGGAGGCTGGTGCAGCTGCCACGGGCGTCTGGAGGCGGGGCCTGCCGGGCCTGCGGTGCCGACACACCGGCCCTGTGAAGCCGGAGGCCCTGAGGGACTAGAGCCCCGCCAGCCCCAGGGAGCCAGGCTCAGTGAGGGCTCAGGGATGGGGGTGCGTGTGTGGGTGGGTGGGTGGGTGCGCGCGTGGGTGGGCATGGCGCACACCCAGGCTGCCCCTCCCCCACGCTTGCCCTGGCCCCCCTGTCAGCTCTTGTCCTCTCGCTCCCACCTGTGTCCCTCAGGCCTCGGCAGCCATCGGATGGGACAGCAGGCGGCACCGGCTGGGCTGGCCTCAGGTGTGGGCGATGCAGGGAGCCTGGCGCTCTGGCAGGCACAGTTGGCATTAAATTCCAGCCAGCCCCCTGCGCCTGCTCTGGCCTCTCACCGCCACCAGGGGGTGCCAGTGCCCCACCCTGGCCTTGCAGGCAGGGGAGGGGGGGCCCTCGCTGGCGGGGTCTGTAAGCCCTAACCTGCCCTGTGGCTGTGCTCAAAGAGCCTTCCTGGGGCCCAGGGACACTCAGGAAGGGCGGGAGTGGGGGCGTCCCCAGAGGCGCCATCTGCCGGCCCCCGACTGAGGGGTGGAGGAAGTAGACTGGCGTCAGCAGATGCAGGACAGAGCCTGGCCGCAGACCCTGGTCACTCACCCACTCGATGGCGTGCAGAGACCCATGCAGGAGCCTAGCTTGGCGCCTGCCTTCCCAGGCCCGTGGGCAGGGGCCTGGGACACTGTGCCCCCTCTCTAGGCTGAAGTGCAGCCTGTAAGAGGAGGGACTTGGGACAGACAGTGTCGGAGGGCCACCTGTGACCAAGGCCAGAAACACACCCCACAGCGCAGAGAACCATGTCCCCGCCCACCCTCAGAGCACCCCGCTCTGGGACAGCCCAGCTGCTCCCCAGAGCTCCGGCCTCCCACCGTCTTCAAGTCCGCGCCTCTTCCGCACTGCCAGAGTCCGCAGGGTGACTGCGCCTCCTGCTGCAGCCCCAGCTGGGCCCTCCCCAGCACCCCAGGCCAGCCAAGGCCCAGCTCCGCACGGAGTCCCCTGGACGCACAACAGGTGGGAGGGTGCACCCGGCCATGAAGTGTCCCTCGGAAACAGACCTCTGCGTCCCCCTCCAAAAGTGGGCGGCAGCCTATGTGGAGATGCCGGAGGACTCCACGGGAAAGTGGGGGTGCCCGGCAGAGCACCACGTTCCCCGGGGCTCCCCGGCAGTGACCACACACACAGCTCTGAGCAGGGACAGGCTGTGCGAGCTCCCGACGCGCCAGCCCTGCGTGGCACCATCTCCCAGCAGGGGCTGGAAGGCGTCCGGGGCGTTGGTACCGAGTGCCGCACAGGTACACGCTGCTCACTTGTGCCCCCTTGTCTCCAGCACAGCCTCCCACAGCTCCCGTGGGCCGTTGTCGCCCAGGGCACCCAGAGGTGCCCCACAGGAGAGCGGCTGCCCACCTTCGGCTCTGCCCAGCAGACCGGGGAGAGGGTGGCCTGTCCTGGGCCCCACCCAGCGCCAGCCTGGAGGGGGCCCTCGGGGCAAATCCAGCCAGAAAGGGTTGGAGGGGGCGGGAGACAGGCCAGCCCGGGACAGGCACCAAGACCCTGCGGTGACAGCAGTCCTGGGTGTGCTTGTGCCTCACGGGAGGAGGCAGGGGGCTGCGTGAGACTAGCAGACGCCCAGGGTCAGCGGGACAGGG
Source organism: Micronycteris hirsuta (assembly GCA_004026765.1). NCBI lineage: Eukaryota > Metazoa > Chordata > Mammalia > Chiroptera > Phyllostomidae > Micronycteris > Micronycteris hirsuta. Next base: position 693 of record PVJI01012787.1, on the reverse strand, counting down.
AGCTGGGGCCCAGCCAACGCCACGTCCCCTCGGCAACACAAGGGACAGGGAGAAGTCCCTGCAACAACTGAGGCTTGGAGGGGCCCTCGGGAGCCCCGCTCCCCATCCGGCCACCCCGACTTCCAGGTGGGGCAGATCCAAGAGGCTGGGCCTGTCCTCCAGGGCCAGGGTCCCCAGGAAGAGAGGGACGACCCAGGGTGGCCCCTGGAGCACCGGTTGCACGCTGGGCCTCTTGGCACGCCTGCGACACACCCGGGAGGTGCAGCCAGAGCGGGAGGACACAGGTCTCCGCCTGGGGGGGTGGGGGGATGGTCGGCAGACACGGTGCAGGCAGGCACCAGGGCTCAGCTCCAAGGTGTCCCCTGTCCTAGGACCTCCCCAACTGCCTGGCAGGACCGCCCCAGGGCGGCCCAGGCCACACCTGCCAGCACGGGCTGCGGGCTCCTCAGGCGGGTCAAGGGCCCCAGTCAGGGCGGCCCTGTCCACTGGGGAAAGCAGACACAGCAAAGGCATGTAGGACGCCTGGGCCTGGGCTCCGTGCTGCTCAGGACTGGCCCACGGGCCCTTCTCACCCCCGTTCTGCCCACCTGGCCAGAAACGGGGCACCAGCCGACAGGCAGCCAGTGGGGCTGGGGGCCACACGGCCCCCTCTGTCCCGAGACCTGTGAGCTCAGGGCCTGTAGTTAAGACCCC
>PVJI01012786.1:0-50270 GCA_004026765.1 Micronycteris hirsuta | reverse complement strand
GTAGGTACAAAATAGACAGGGGTAGGTTAAGAATAGTATAGGAAATGTAGAAGCCAAAAAACTTATACATATGACCCATGGACATGAAGTAAAGGAGGGGGATATGGGCGGGAGGGGATGTGCAGGGTGGAGGGGAATAAAGGGGGGGAAATGGGACAACTGTAATAGCATAATCAATAAAATATATTAAAAAATAAATAAAGGGCCCTGGCTGGTGTAGCTCAGTGGATTGAGTGCGGGCTGGGAACCAAACGGTCGCAGTTCGATTCCCAGTCAGGGCACATGCCTGGGTTGCAGGCCAGGTCCCCAATGAGGGCCATGTGAGGAGCAACCATACATTGCTGTTTCTCTCCCTCTCTGTCTCCCTCCCTTCCCCTCTCTCTAAAAATAAATAAATAAAATCTTTAAAAAAATAAATAAAAGAAAAAGTTGAAGAAATTAAATGATCTAGGCACAGTTGAGATGTTATAGCCAATTTAACTATAATTTTGATTATTTTTCAATTTTCTATGGTGTTTACATGGATAGTTAGAACTAAATTTGATTTTTTTTTCAGATATCGAAAAGCAGACCTAAGACCTGGCCTGGAAGCAGGTACTTTAAGCTGTCTGGTTCTGACACTAGCTGCTCATGGCTGTGAGTATTTCCATACCAAAGTTCATGGATTCTATCTGCTGTAGTTGCTGGAATAAAATGTCTTCTCTATGTTACAGATCACTTGAAAGGTTCATGGACATCATTTAGCTTTGGAATGGTAAATAGATTTCATCTCAAGAGCAAACTCTAGTTAATAGATAGTAGCTGCCAAGGAAGCTCTGCTCAGAAGGGATGTGTTGAGGATGAGTGCGTGTTCGGAGGAAAATTGTTCTGAGGCTGATTAGCTCTGTGTGCCATAAACATGGGAGCATGGAGTGAGGGCAAGATGCATGCTGTGAGCTCAGGAACTTGTGGCCTGGGAGAAGCTGCCTTCCTGAGCCTTATTTAGGTGTCCCCTTGATAGTATGCCACTGTTCTCTTCTGTAGATCCAGAAGGAGAGAAAAAAGAAGAATGTAGAACTAGCCAAAAGTAACAAGGAAAGCCACTTCCTAGTTTTCACTGAACTCTTATTTCATCTTCTAATGTCATGCCAGTTTATTTTTAGTAGTAGTTCTGGGAGGAAAAGAAGAAGGGATATAAGTTTAATTCCTTTCCATTAACATTAATATAGTGACTATTGTATGCCAAGCACTTAAGATACAGTGATTAATATGACTTTACCCAGTTCTCATAGAACTCACAGTGTAGTTGGAGTGGGCAAGGAGATCAGTCGCATTAAGAATTATTTTAATATACTATGAGTCATGCAATACTGAATGCCAGTCTGTTGCAAAAAATGTTTTTGTGAGCCATTGCTTTTTGCCTCAAGGGCAAACTTCTTACTATGACACACAAATCTCTGTTAACACATCCCATTTATCTCTCCAACTTTCTCTCTCCTACACTCTTGTGTTTCATCTGCACTGAACTTTTTAAAAATTTCTCAAATCTTATTTCATCAACTCCAGACCCTCACCATACTATTCACTCCATCTAGAAAACTTGTATCTACTTTCCCATCCCACGCCCAGCACGCTCTGCTTGCTAACTCTTAGACAGCCTTCCTCCAAGCAAACCTATTCTAACCTCACTGTCTGGGTTCTGCACTCTCTGTGTTCCCATATCACATTATCCATGTACTAATCTGAGCAGTCATGACCATTGCTTGTTACCTGTTTCTGCCTGTAGACTACTCTATGAGGGCAGGGACCAGGGATGCCTATGCATCAGTGAATTCCCAGCACACAACACAGAGCCTGGCTCAAATCATGCTCTTATGGGATATTTGTCAGATGAGTAAGTACACACAAGTCGTATGCAAGTGGGTGGTTCACTTTGTTTTCAGTTTACTACTGTTGGATACTGAACACAGATAGGGGTCACAGAGATTTATTTGAATCTCAAGGGAAAGAATTGATTACTTTTTCACCTTGGTAGCTTCTAAATTTTTCTAAGAAAATCACTCTAGGTCATTCTGTGATACTTATTTTCAGTTTTTAAGCTGAAAGATATTAACTAATATACATAAAATTTCCCTGCCATGGACAATTGAAATTAAACTTGATTCTAGAAGGTAAAAAGTCTTCAAGAACTGAAAAAATGAAGAGCAATAATAATTAGTATGTACACAGAGCTTTAGAATTTTAAAAAGCTTCCCAAGTATTTTTATTTGCTTCCTACAATAAACGAAGGTTCAGAAAGCTTAATGGAGGGCCTACCATCACAAAGATTGAGAGAACAAAGCCAGGAATCAAAATGGATTGATCTTTTAACTCCAAATTTTATGCTTGCTCTTCCACAACACCATGACTCCCTGTGGCTGATAGAAGAGTTCTAGGCACTGAACAGAGTGTGAGAGAGCTATTTGGGGGTAGGGCAGGTCTGCCTGGTACCATCCAAATCACACCATGTAAGTGACCTCCTCCCCTGCCCACCATGAAGTTGTCCCTGGGATGAAGATATAGCAATGGCCCCTTATGAAAACCCATTATTGAACTCCAGTCTGGGTCCAGTGCTAAGCTGGTTGAATGGGTTCTGGGGCTGTTACTAAGGTGTCACCTTATACCCTAAGGTCAGTATAAGACATGTACAGGTACATCATGGCCACATGTCACCCTAACTAGAAAAAGTTGTTTCTCTTAAGGGTTGCACTGGAGCCAACTGATGGTAAATGTGAACTCATATCCTAGCATTGTGGTCCCTTCCAGACATTAATGCTTTTGTGGGAGTGCCAAAGCTAAGATGGACAACAGGGCCTGAGGACATGGGGAGAAACTGATACCAAAGTAATCTGGAGTTGGAAACCAGGTAGCATCTGAATCTAAGAGGCATACTTGAATCTAAGACACCAGGACCAGTGAGCTAAGGGGAATATCCTGTTGTGCTAAAATTCTTTTGGAAAGTTTAAACCTTATGGTCCTGAAAGTGATTTGCTCTGAAAAGAGCTTCAAACAGCTGACTAGGAACCCAGTTGACTGGGAAGATGAATACAGAAGGAAGGTGACCATCAACACTGATGAATGAATCTCATCTCTAAAATTCCAAGAGTCTTTTCTTATGCTTCTGTGCACAGTCTTGATCCACCCTTCCTGTACTTCCCAGTTCTACTCATTCACAAGTCAGGAAGCCTTTCTCCCCTCTTCCTTCAGCTCCCAGATTGGCAACACACAGGAACTTAATATTGTCTCTGTCACTCAGCCTTCCCCTACCTCAGGGAGAAAACTGCCATTGATTACAGGTCTACCAAATTAAAGGTTCAGGAGACTTAAGTGAGCAATTATTATCAACTACAAAATACTGGAAATTGTTTATTAGGCATCATCTCGTTGTTTACTCTGACAGCTTCCTGTTGAGTTTTCTCTCAACTACTCTGTGAAGCAGGAGAGCTGTTCTGATGTAGTCTGGTTGGTCTCCTGAATTTTCAGAATTCGTAGCTGAGACAGGGTTACTCCTCAGGATTCAGGAGTCAATCCACCTATCCCTCTGCCTCAAGGCAGTCTTTAGTCATAACAGTGTAAATTAAGAAAGTAGGAGACTGGAGAAGATAGAAGATAGGGATCCCTAATTTAAAATTGCCCATGAATGAGAATTCCTAAATATCCCTGTGTCATGGTGGAAATATTTGGAGGTCAAGTCTGTCCCCATGACATGACCTTTTCTGTGATTCTTGCAGCCAAACTCTGGGTCTCACTGAATTCCTACTTATTTTTCAAGCCTTATTCTCCAGGTTGGATTCTGTGAGTCTCTGATAGCTTTCCAGTAAAGATAAGATAACCTAATGGGTTTCTGTTTCTTCTTGCCCATTGTGGTAGGGGTACATTCGCATGCAGTGTCCTGAGTGTTTATGAAATGCCACAAGGTGCTCTGAAGGTAGGGGATCACCTAATTCAGCTCTGGTGGGCCAATGAAGTATCTCCAGAGGCCAAATTAAGTTGAATCTTGGAGGATATTATTGAAAGGAGAGTGAGAGGGGAAGGGTGTTCCATGGAGAATGAACAACACTTGCAAAGGTCAAGAAAGAGAGAGGATATGGCATGATCAATTAATTCAAAGGTTTTGGTTACTACTGAGAATAGGGTTAGTAGAGAAAGTAACTGGAAGCAAAGCTGGAGAAGTGGGCAGGAGGTGTGAACTTTGCTCAGAGGGTGGGTGACGGAGTGCCAGTGGGAGAGACTTAGCAGAAAGTGCTCCATAGAGGTGTGCTACATCTGGCAGCTGTGTGGAAGGACCCTTGGGGGAGTGGAGTTAGGAGGTAGGCAGGTGTCTCAGAGTAGTAATCCAGGTAGGAAACCAGGAGTCTAACTGTAGGAGGACGGCGCTTTCCAGGTTAAGTGGGATTCAGGTGAAAGCAAAGCAAAAGGAACTGGCCTAGACACAGACACAGAAAAGCCAGCAGGGGGTAAATGGAATGGTGATAGAAATTAGCGTAAGTGCCCTGCAGAGAAATATTGGGCCTGTGAAAGTAAGACATATGAAAGGCTTGACAGAACACAGTGCCCTTAAAATAACCCCTTTCTTTCTCACTGATTCCATGCTCATATGCATTTAAATACTTTAGCTTAATATTCCAGATTTTCCCCACCCCCATCCTCATCGTCATCTAAACTTGTTCTCTTCTTCACCGTCATCTCCCAAGTTCTCTAGGCAGAGCTATTCTCCTCTTTACCTGCAACATGCAACCTGTGATTTGTCCCTGCAGTTTACCACCTGGAATCCTTTCTGTTCCACTGTTCCTGCAGCTGCCCACCACAGAATCCGAGGGAAAGCCAGAAGTCTTCCAGGAAGCCCTCCCCGATGGTTCCTGCCAACTCCTCTCCCTCTTACTGGATTTTCTGTTACATCTATACTCAGATCCACCCAATAAAAACTTATTAAATATACTGCCTTATTATTTCTTATCCAAGAAAACAATAACATTTTAGCTTGAGGGCAAGGACTTTGTCTTATATGTCTGCTTAGCCTGTAAAATTTAGCACAAGAGAAAAAAATGGTAGCAACCCAGAAAATGCAGTAGAATATATCATTAGTATCTATAATACAATTATTAGGGCTCTACCCAGGGTACCACAACTGAAGGCAAACTGAAACAATCAGATATCATCAAAAACAGTTATATGAGGGAGGCAGGGATGAGCAGGGCGGGAGGCATGGTGGAGTGAAAATAGAGACAACTGTACTCAAACAACAATAAAAAATCAGTCATATGAGAAAAAGTTGAACTTGCAGATGTTTTTCAAATTTCAAGAAAAACATGAGGGATGTGGTATTTAGAGAGCTATCGTGTGGTGGAGGGCTTTAAACTTGTTCTGTCTTACTAAGGTATAAAACCAGGGGAATGGATAAAAATTATAAGGAGAGGGTTTTTAGCTCAGCACGAAGAGGTGCTTTCTCAAGGTCAGAGCTGTCAAAGATGAAATGGGATATCCCAGGAGGTCCTGAGTTCCTCTCTACTGGAGACATGCAAGCAGAAGCTTCAGGATCAATAGTAAGGGGTGTCAGTGTGCAACAGTGGTTAAGAGCACGGGCTTTGCTTCCTAAGCTATACAATGAGATGACAATATCTTCCTCACAGAATTAATATCAAGGTTAAATGATACGTATGTAAGTTGTGTAGCAAAGTTCATTAATGATAGCTCTATTTTGAAACATTAATAAGAAAATTTTCTTAAGGGGGCAGGAATCAAGTTAGATATCACAGTCCCTCCCAAACCCAGGTGTCTATGATTGTAGGTCTTCACTGGTGAACTTGGACTGATAGAAATAGTATAACCTCAGTGGAGGGCTGGTATCACATGGCTTGCACTTCCCTAGTAAATTATAGTGATTATTTTAAGCTGGTTTGTAGCTTTAGAGCAGAGAGTTATGAAAATATGGATACAGGCAAGAAATCAGAAATCAAGGTTATAAAGTCAGATATCTGACATCAGGAGTAGACAGGGGTCAAATCCAGACTGACTTAAGACCATCTAGAAATTATGAGCATCTGGAAATGAAAGTTTATAGGAGGCTAAATGTAAAACCAGGCAGAGGAGTCTGATGAAGTCAGCAATGATCTTTGTGATAAAAACTTCATTATGGAAAGAGCTGCTTCACGCAGGACTCAACAACACATTCCCTGGTGGAGCAGGCTCTGGGCACCCTCTTTTAATCTAGCGAAGACACACCCATGGGGATGGAGCCCATGGCAGGTCTCCCAGTACTGTTCCTGTAAAGGGAGCTGCTGGTCAAGTGGCTGAGTTCCCTCACCTGTACCTCCTCATCCCAGGCTGCCCAGTGTGGATTTCTCCTCTCACCACAGTTTCCCCAGCTCACCCTATGGCAACTCATCATCTCTTCCAGCACTGGCCTCAGTTCTACTTTCACCCCACCGTATCCACTCTTTCATTCATACTAGCACTGGTAACACCCTTAGTCTTCCTAGGGTCTGACCTTGACTCAGCCTCTGATTTTCATTTCTCTATTTCCGCAGCAGTGCAGACACCCATTTAAGAATGGGTGACAACTGAGATTCCCTGAATTACAAGTTCTAGTCTGGGCACACACAGAGAGCTCTGTGCCCACCCTGTCACGAAGTAAGGGGCAGCACTGGCTGGGAAGTCAAAGTGAGTGGTGGCGGAACACCTCTTCCCATAATTCTGCTGGCCTTACATAGTTCCTGGGTGACCTGGCTTCCTCATGGCAATTCTACAGTGGGGTCTAATTTAAGCCGGAAGAGTAGCTTGGACATATGCACAACCTGGACCTTCTCTCCCACAACTACAAACAGCAACATATTTGGAGGAATACAGATGCACCTGCATTAGTTCCATGCAATGGGAACTCTGTAATAGAACAAAGTTTATTACTCCCTTCTCTCACATCTCACATTTTTTTAAGTGAGATCATTCTGTTGTCAACGCTGGTGAGGGTTAAACTATTTGACTGAAACAGTAATTTGACAAGATGTGTCTTTACTGTCATTCAAAGTGTGCAATAGAGCTCTTAGTATATGCAGGTTTGTTCTCTCTGCCACCTCCACCTCCTCTTTGTGAAACTTTTCTTACCCCTTGGAGATACGCCTCCTTAAAGATTAAGGAGGAAAAAGCTCACATAATCCTGGGGGTCAAGAGAGCACGGTGAGCTCCTAAGATCCAAGATGAGCTCGATGCCAGTGGGGGCTCTCCAAGGACAGGGAGGGACAAGAAATCAAGGCAGAGGGAGCAGCATGGGCTTTGCTGGCAGAGGCTCCTGCCTATCTCCATAAATCAACCCCAGTGAAATAATTCCTCATCAAGAATGATGAATGAAAGGCTCCAAGGCCTGGCAAGAGGCTGGGCTTGGTGAGGAACCAAGAGTGCTAAAATATCTGCCTGACTTGTCCCAAAGGTTGGGGGCAAAGCATCAAAACCAGGGAAGACTCCTGTGTACTTCTGGCTCTGACTGCTGCCCTGGCTGCCAGAGACCCGGACAAGTATGTTGATTTCCAGTCACTCTGGGAAATCAGAGCCAGCCCAAATCTGGATTTTGTACTCATAAAGCTTAGTGATTAAGATTATGAATTTTAGAACCAGAGACACCTGAAATTCTGGCTTGTAAGCTTGGGCAAGGCATATAACTTCTTCAGCTATAAAATGGCAATGATAATACCCATCCTAGAGAGTCAGGAATCAGTAGCTGTTATTATATCATCTGTCTTTCCAACTGCACCTCTGGTCCCTACAGGGGCAGCTGTATGGTCTGGAACTGGAGGTTTATGTAAGACCAGTGCCAAGCAGCCAGGCAACCAGGAAATGGGAAACAGATGTCTATTGACACATTTTTGGAATTGCGATCCCCTCCTGGGCCTTGGCCTCCTTACTGCTTGGCTCAGCCCCACTGGGCCCTGTAGTCCAGAGTTATAAGCACCCTAGTCCCCTAGCAGGGAGGCCAGGGAGCCTGTGCAGATCAGCCTCTGAGAAATCCTTAAGTTCATTTTTGGAATTCACTGCATGATGTTCTGTGCATACATTCCCAGCAAACATTTGAGTCAGCAGTGCACCAGGCATTACTCTGGACAGAGGGATATGAACAAAAATGAGATGTGAATTCCTGCCTTTGAGGGACCCATCTGAGTTTAGGATGGAAACAGAGGAGTAAATGAGCATGAAGCCATGTGAAGAGGGTTTGAAAGTGCGTGTGAGGTAGGCGGAGTGAGTGTGCCACGAGAAAAAGGGCAGGGCCACCCAGCACGGCTGCGGGCGCTGCGAGAAACCCACCCTGCGGGGCTGAGGAGGCCTCCACCCTCCCCACTGGTCTCTCTTCCCATCCCACTGTCCCATGGCACCACTCATCTCAGCATTTCAATACTTTGGGGTTTTTTGGTGTTTAATTCTTCTCCTGAACCAGAATTAAATGAGAGTTGAACTAAATGAGATGATGTTCATCACATTCCTGGCACACAGCTGGTGGCGCAAACACTAGTTTCTTTTTACTCCTTCCTTCCCTGAGGTTGGTGTCTGCGTCACGGAGTTGGTCGGACCATGTGAAATAGCCATTTTGTAGGTCTAAAATGGTTAAATGTTAGTAATTTCATATAGATCAAGTTAATACCTTATTCAGTGATGGAATAATTGATTTAACTTAGAAGAAAACATCTCTTCCTGGCAGTGACTGAGGGCAGATGGGTGGACTTGTTCTGTATACCCAGCATGTTTTAAATAGTGATCACATGCTAGGCACCATCCGAGGACCTAAGAGTGTAGGGGTAGAAGGCTCCTGCCCTGGAGGAGCAGACAACCCAAAAAAGGATTGTCAGAAAAGTCATAGTTCAATGTTTTGCTTAGTAGAGCAAAACTCCAAGCAATGTGCTATGCAAAGGCAGGAAGGGGAATAAGGAGCTGGGTCCGAGGCAAGCTGGGAAAAATCACACAGAAGGGGCGATTTTAGACCACAGCCAAAGGCCGTGGAGGCATTCTTCACAATGCCAGACATTGCAGGCGCTGGACAGCAGAGATGTGAGAATAGCACACAGTCCTTTAAGGAAACCAGCAGACCAACATCTCCAAAACAAATATGAAATTGTAAATGCAAGTACCCTTATGTAGATCTTTAAAAAGAAGATGAACAGGATTTTCTCCTGGGGCCCTTCCCTCCTAAAGGAGTGGGTGTCTGGCTGCGGTGATGCACCCCAGGCTTGAGCCCTCCCTCCAGAGCGTCTGCCTCACCCACTCCCCGCATGCCTCAGGTTCCACTTTCTCCTGTGACCATGGCCAAGCCTGGCAGTGACTAGAATTTCTCAGCCTGCCACAGGGCTGGCCTTCCCCTCCACCCTCCCGTTAACTGCAAGCAATAAACTCTGCTCTGACACGAAAGAGGTTGTTTCTTTGTCCTTCTTCTCATGGCCACATTGTAAGCCCATGCTGAGGGCAGCAGCTCTATCGATGTTATTGATGCTTCCATGGGCGGGGGAGGCACGGGCTGATGCCGTCCTGTCAGACAGGCGTGCGGGATAAATTGCTCCGTGCTGTACCGGCTTCTGTCCCCCCTACATCTCATCTCCCACCTCCAAGGCCTTCAGTATTACCACAGGCTGGCCTTCATTCTGAGTGTCCTGGGCCAGACCACGTTCTTTGAACTGTCCTGAGGTGACAGAGCCTCCAGGGGGTGACTGGAAAGGCACAGACATGGGAGGAAATGTTGAAAGTAAGAGGGGCCAAGCCCCAGGGAAGAGAGGTTTCAGGCAACTACTGAAGACTACTGGGTACCTGGGTGAGGGGCAGAGTCGGAGAGAGGCCTGGGAAGAAGGCAGAGCTCTTTCTAAGCTCCTCCTACGTTGCTGACTCTTGGAATTTTTATCAAGAATAGAATAAACATACATATACGAAATAGCACCTGTCTTTTCAAATTAAATTTATTTTGTCAAAGGATTTTTAGGAAGAGCTTGGGCAGTCTAATGCTTCTCAGCCTATCCCCTTCCCCCTACGCCCTTCCCAAATTAATATTTCAGCAGAGTGTCCATACTCCAAGTAAATATATAAGGATCAATTGTTTGCTATAGCCCTTGCTCAAATCCACCTTAAATGGGAATATTTGAAAGTTGATTGGATCTTAATATTGTCAGAGGTCCCTGGTGTCTTGACTTTGCTGTCATTATCAGCCCCGCCTTTGTCTCATCACACACTTTCTCACTGAAGCTCAGAGGCTCCCCAACTGCCACCCACACCAAGGCAGCCACTGGGGGTGGCTCACTTAAGAATCAAGTGGTAGTGAAGCATGAGGATGCCTCTTCGAGCCCACCTGGCTGACCTTGGGAGTGCAGTGATGTCTCCTTGCAGAGCCAAGGGAGGCTCTGAGCTGTCTCCCCTCTCCCCCTTCTTTTTTTTTTTCCTCATATGCCCGTTGACAGTGTCATCTCTCAACTTGATAAACTTGTCAGAGGGAGCTCTGAGAAAGTGTGACACAGAGGTTGGAGTGATTGCTGAGTATGCAGGGAGAAGGGGCCGGGGAGTGGTGGGAGGCCCTGGGACATTAGCCTGGGGGCAGGCAGCTGTTCTGGGGTGTTCCTGGCTCACTGACAATGAGCACCACCCCCATTATGCAATCTTAGCAGACCAGGACCTGGGAGGAGGGAAAGGGAGCTTCAGGGACCAGAATGTGATAGAAACTAAGGGAGATGTGGATGGACAGTGCCAGCCAAGCAGTGTGAGAGGCTGCGTGTGTGTGCACTTATGTGTGAACTCTATGTTACATGGGTGGGGAATGCATGAGACAGGCTGTGTGAAGCTCTGTGGGGTAGCTGGGCATGCAGGTGGGATGGAGAGGGAAAAGCAAAGAGCATTAGAGCTCCCTTGAAAACAGCAAACTGGAAATGATGACTTGGGTGTTTTTTCTCAACTGTTGTACCAATTTCACCCTGAAAGATCTCAGATATTTACCTGGAATCCCTAATCATCTGTAATTATGGAAGTTTACACTAAATTCCTCTTTGAGCATAGAGGGTAAGCAGTCATTGTAAGCCGGACACAAGGCTTCATGTCACTGATATTCTATTGATAGTAATAGAACAAATGCTGAACCAATGAATAAAACTAAGAAATTTTGCCTGACCTAATTTTCTGGGGTACAGGGAAAATCCACATTAAATGAATGTGGATGAAAAGGGGGTCACATACTAAACCTTACAGGCCCAGGGGAGGCCTGCGTGGCAGCCCTGCGAACTCAGAGACCGGAAGCAACCACAGTGGACCGCCTAACCGAAGGCGGGCTGTGGCACTCAGTTTGTAGTTTTCTTGGCAGAAGTCAATCTTTACCTTAAGTGAGCCCACTATTGTCTTTTTGCATCTAGAATAACACACCTTTGAAATGTCAGAGTAATCTCCTTTTCCAGACCCCTCACGGCATACCCAGGACACCAGAGCACAAGACATGGAACCCCTCGTTGCTATCTTCACCCCACAGCATCTCTGTGCTGTAAATGTTCATTATTGACCTCCCTCACTCACCAGTGTAAAAGAAGCATGTGCCTCTTCGTTGTACTGTTCATTCAGTCCCAGAGGTTTCCCCACTTTGCTTTCTCTCACCCTTTAGTGAACCACCAATGGATTTTATGAACCCCCCTTACTTTTTTTATTATAATGTATAAAATAAGCTGCAAAACTGCCATTCTCCAGAGCATTTTCTCAATCCGTTGAGATTTTGCATCCTGGCAATTGTCAGTTTGGATCAAATAAACTCAGAAAGATATGAATTTGAATACCAGCTCTGCCCAAATATTTCTCTACTCCAACCCCGTTTCCTCATCTGTACAATGGGAGATCTGAAAATTCATTACGGAGGTCAGCACCCAGTATTCTAGCTTCTAGACAAAAATTCCAAATGCTGTCGTGGGGACCAGTGCAAAGTGCAAAGGAAAGACATTTGTAAATTGCAAAGCACCGTACAAATTCAGGAAGAGTGTCCACTGGAACAGAACCCCTTGTTACAGGCTCCTATGCCCTGTACTCACCCTCTCGTTGCGCTTACAACCCACACCCCCTTCATTTTTCTCTCCAGAGGGAAGGACCTGGCGATCTGCCAGAGGAACAGGTGTTCTCTTTTTCCTGTAGTATTTAACAGTATAATGAACTTCTGCCCCAGTGTCTCTGAGTGATTAGAACACATCTCAGGTGCTGCCTTGAAGAGTTAAGGCCAAGAAATTCACCTCACCTGGGAAGAGCAATAATTGTTCTATGGTGCCCTGCCTAGAGAGTGACATATTATAAGATAGGGTTTAGGTCTAAAAATAAGGAAAATTGTCAGAGTTCAGGATTATTGATACAAGTGTGAATGACAACACTGACAGCTAATGTGAAGAGCTCTAGTTGAGTCCAGGTTTCCAAACTGAGAGGGAGGTTAAATTAATCAATTAGGTCATTGACAATACCGGGGAGGGAGGGAATCCGAGCTCACTGGCTCCCCTTTTTTGGCCTTCGTGTAAAGAGGACTGCAATTTGGAAGCACAATGTAACTAAATACACGCATGGGATGAAACTACTAATGTAATACAAATATGAAAAAGTCATTGATGAGCTCTACTTAATCGAGTAACACGGTGAAAGAGAAATAACCCCGTTGTCGTCCAGCGATCACCTGTGTCCCGACGTAACACAGTGGTGCGCAGGCCGTCCGCGGATCGTAGGAGGAAACCGCGGCTGTGCTGCAGAGGCGTGCGTGCTTGTTCCCAGTCTTGCATCACCAGCCTCCTGACCTCTGGGCCTCAGTTTCCTCAACCGCAGAATGAGGGGGTTGGATGAGAAGGCTCCCGAGGTCTCATCCACTTTTGGCGTTGTGAGGCTGAATATAGAGTCTGATGTCGACGGTCTTTGTCGACACAGCGGCACTTGGGGCTCCCGCAGGCCTGCAGTCGCCATGTCCAACGTCCGTGGCCTGTGTGTGGGAGTGTCAGCCGCTGGAGCCGCGGGATTAACAGGACAGGACGGCAGATAACAGGGCTTACTGTTGTCACGTTCTTCTTTTCTGCAGCTCTTCTCTCCTTGGGGAGCTAAATAAGACTGGTCAGTTTTGCTTGCTTTTTACATTTTCTCGTTTTTATCCATACCTCTAGCAGAGATTTTAGTTCTTCATTTATTGTCGCTGCAGGTTTCAATCTTCCCCACCCCCCTCAAACAATATCTTCTACACTGTTGCATTAAAAAGAAAAGAAAAGAAAAAGGGTGAAAAAAGACTTCCAATTGGCTCTGCCTCCTTGAGGGTTTGGAAACTTTACTGTGTGGGTCTGCAGAACCTAAATTTGGGGTCTGTGCTATTTGGTGGTGTCTTTGCCTCAGAGGAATCTTCCAGCTTTTTTCCATTTCAAAGCCCTAAAGGGCCACACAAATACTCAGGGACAGAGAGCTCTTCCCCATCCTTAGCAAAAATTCAGGTTTGTCACCTGGAAAGAAGAGGTTTTTCTGTGGAAATCTTCCTCATGCTGGTTATAAAGCCACTCACATCTCAGTGTGAACTCTGCTAACTGCCCCTTGTCTTTGTGAGTAAGACGTGAATTCTACACAAAGGTATAAAGAGCTGATCCATATAAAGATTGCTCTCGGGTTTCCATTGGGCAGCAGCTTTCTGATGACTGCGTCTTTGCTGTAGACAGCTGTGCAATTGAGACAACAGCAGGACTCCAGATGTGCTGGGACTTGCTAGGCAACAGACTCAGAAGTTTGGCCAAATCAGCCCCCAGATACTCACCAGAGGAGGGGGAAAAATGCAGGGCTGGCCCAGAGATTTTGTTGTAATTTAGGGCATGGGAGATTAGCCCAATGGACAAAAAGGAAACACATTGGAATGGGAGGCTGACTTTTCATATGATGTGTGTGAGGTCTTTTTTTTTGCCTGTAAAAAAATCGTCCAAGAGGAGAGCTGAGAGCACCTACCTGGAGAAGTGGTCTGCACAACGGTTAGAAGTCTGGGATCCTGAGTCCAGCAGACCTCGCTTTGAAACTTGGCCCTGCCTCTGAGTAGCTGTGTGACCTTGAAGCTCCTTTATAGTGCTGATGCTTCCAAAGCAATTGAACATTCTTGACACATTTAATCATAGTGGCCCTTTCTTTTACAAAGAGAAATTTAACAACAATCAAGACACTATGACTAGATGAAGATCAAACAGTTAATAAGCAGTAAAGATTAGTCTGAAATCCACTTCTCCTAATTCCTTGGTGTTCCTTCCTCTATACCAGTGACTCCAAATTTAAATAACTCTTGAATGGAGTATGAAATCTGAATATTAATCAAATGTCCCAGGTGAGTATTAAAACGAAAAAGACAAATTCGACAAATACCCCCCTGCACAACAGTATCTGTGATGGAATTTCTCAGAGAAAGACTCTCATTCTTTATTTATCCCTTCTGTATACACAGAAGACAGAAACACACACACACACACACAAACCATTCATCTCAAGAGGTAAAAAGGGCCCCCGAAAGAGCAATCTAAACAATTCTTGGTGATGTTTTTGCATAACAAAGTAACTTTTCACAGAACTTCAAGGGGAGCACATCTGTGTGTCTTTTATGTGAGATCCATAACAGCGATTGTTGAGAAGGCTCATAGTGGTTCTCTCCTGGGCACATTTTAGAGAGATCAGTCTGCTTCGGGATGACCTGGCTTTTCTCTGGACTTTGCTAGGAATCCGGGAGCTATTTGGGGCTTGTATGAATCAGGCGTTCAAAGAGAAACACAGGAACAGGGCTCCTCGGGTGGGAACAGTAGAGAAGCAGATGGCAAAAAGTGTTTCTGGTGTCTCTTGAACATTAACGCCCTGGAAACTTTGTTTTAACTTGGGTTTTTATGGTTACTTTGGGCAACCACAAAGGATAACAGAACTGTGGCAGCAGCTATGCTGGGAGAGGAGAAACAACGTGTCCTGAAGCATTTTAGGTACAAAGGCAGGTGGCTTCAGATCAACTGCAGGTTATGAAATGGAAAAGCCCATTGTCGTTTTGGACTTTGCAGGGATCCAGGAGTAAATAATACTTCTCATACGGCTTTAGCCCTGCGCTATCTTAATTGCAATCTCTGCCGAGATTTGGAGTTATGCGTTTTTAACAAGCAACACATAAAATAAGGTTTAATCTCCCCAGAGCCCTGGAGTTAATTTATATGTCCACAGGCTAAGGTCTTTTTAAAGGTTAAGAATGCCTGGGTTTTCTTTCTAGGTCTCTGGGTTGGCTGGGACGTCTGCAGGTGTCTTCTATGCCTGGCTGCTGGAACCTGGCTCTCATCAGCGCTAAAGACCCAGTCCTCAGGGAGCTGCTCAATAAGAATCAGGTGTTGGATCCTAGCCTTCAGAAACTCTCCTCTATCCTGGTGGAAATGAGTTGTTATCTAGTAGAACTATGTGGCAAAAAAACAAAACAAACAAACAAAAAAACACATTTGAAGAAGACCAGGGATTGAGTCTTTTCTCTACAATTAGGAACTGTGGGGTTTGGGGAAAATGATCTGACCTCTCTGAATTTCAGTTTCCTCATCTGTAAAATGATATAATGTCTACTCTGAAGTTCTCTCTAGGGGTTCTGTGAATGTTAAATGGTACGTGGATCACTTTTTGAAAAAAAATAGTAAAGCACAAAATAGTTGTTAAGCTAACCTTCTTACCTAGTCATTCATCCAGGTAGAATTTGCTGCCTTCAACCAGAAAGTATTTTCTCATGAACAAATGTCCTGGAAGGTAGTTCTCAGACAGTTAAAGCACACCTAAACCTGTCCCTGGCTGCAAGCTGGCCAGTACAGGTTTATTGCCAAAATATTGTATACCGAGCACAGGTTATCACAGAACTCCTAGCTGCCTTGCAAAATCAATATACATATACGATCTCCATCGGTCAGCTCCGTGGGGCCACTTTTCTGGTCAGAGCACCTTTCCTGACCTTGCTAGCGTCAGGGGGAGGCAATGACTGCTCCGGATCTACCAGTGGGGTTTCCTCTCATCAGTTATCTGTGCCCCAAGGAAACAAAATACAGGGAAGCTGCCTGCACTGTGGGTGGAGGTGGAGGAGAAAGAACTTTGGAGAATGAGTTGCGTGGCCTGTTATTTACATTAGACCATTCTATGGCCCTTCACCACTTAGAATCCACAGCTTCACCGACTGGCAGCTCCACTATGAAGACCTGTCACAGCGTACCCACCCCTCCCTCCTCTCCACACGCAGTGCCCTCCCCTTCGCCACACATGCTATCTCAGCATTAAAGAGTCTTCTCCCTGGATTGCCTCTCCCTCCATTTCCTGCCAAATCATTTCATTACTACCTATGAGATCTCTATGATGAAGCCATGTCTTTCAGGGAGTCTTCTCAGATTAGCCACTCCCCTCTCTTGCTCTCATCATGCTTTTCCTGCAAATTCCCTTGGCATTTATGCATTTGATTGAGTTGTAATCATACCCCTCTAATGAAAGTCGACATGGCTGGGAACAGGGATGGATTGCTGTTGGACCCCGGGATAGTGCTGCTTCCTACATGACTGGGCACCTCTGGCAGTCTGGGACTCTGTCTTCCTTCCCACCACCTAAGCTGATGCCTGGCATCCAGGAGGAGTCTTTGCACCAATGTATAGAGTTTAGTTAAAGTTACTGAATTAAGCCATGAGACATCAGAAAAAACCCACTACCTTCCCAACTCTCCTACAATACCTACCCTTCCTGTCCCGCCTCCCTCCCCAGTTTTGGCACCCATTTCCCACATGCAGGGCTCCACACCCTCATGAGTTTGTAGGCTAGGAAGGAAGCTGGACTTCTGGGCAAGGACTGATTCCCCGATTCCTGCCTCCTTGGCCTGCAACAGGAGACAGGCAGCCGCTGAAGGAGGACCAGTCAATGGAACCTGCAATCCTTCTCTACCTCTCGCACATGCCTCTTCTATTTGCCTTTGCCTGTGGCTTTGGAGCTATTTGGGAGACACCTTCAGACAGGTGGAGAAACAGCAATAATCTAATTAAAGCGTTTGACACTTTGGGCTGGTGGCATCTTGGCAGGGAGGAGGTGGACGCACAGGGGCTGTTTCTGGTTTGGTGTGTGATACGTGTTTGCTGGCTGTCGATACCTACAGGGAAAACACTAACAGTCAGATTCACAGACAAAAACTAGTGGCCTCTGCTTCTTCTTCTCTGGGGTGTTTTCATAAGAAATCGGTTTCCGGGCAGGGAGGAGAAAAGACACCTTTTTCTTTCCCTACCTCCAAGGCATTCAGAGGGGCTTGAAAGAGGAACACTTGGAGGGAAGAAAAGAGTAAATTAGCTGGGTTTAAAAAGTCATAAATATCTCTGTGGCTAAATGAGTTTCATCAGGGTGAGGACTGATTCCCCTTCCTTTCCTGATTCTCTCTACTGCTACCTACACTCCGTTTTCTCACTTCTCTCCCTGGTCTCCTTCCGTAATTGGTCACTGTTTCATCTCTGAGAATCTCAGGGGGTTGTTCAGAAACTGTCCCCTGAAAATTAGAACAGAAGAACCCATAGTCCAAACACTACCCTTTCATCGAGGATATTAAAGCTCACTACAAAAGTCATTGATGCAGCTGAGTAATCCCCCAGGAGCAGGGTACTGCCACTCTCCCCATCGTCCTGAGAGAAGCAGCTCCTGGCACCTCTCTCATTCCTATTTCTGTCTCCACACACCTCCCGGCCTTGCCACCTACTGGACCCCTTCCCAAATGCATCTGAGTGGTCACCTCGAGTACTCCCACTGCCTAAGGCTGGGGCTCCAGCAGGCTACCCCACATCACGCTCCAGGCCGACTCGACTATGCGGTAGCTGGAAAAAGTTAAATGCTCTTCCCTTCATTATCAGAAAGAGTTTTATTCTGATTGAAGTGAACAATATGAAGAGACACTACAGAGCTCTGGTGGAGGATGAAAAGTTTCTTATATCCACAGAGTCATACTTCAAAGTGTCCTGTGAAAAAGTTCCACTTTAATTAGGGGGAGGAAATTGCCATATAACTTAATTAATATCAAAAATATTTTTTCTTTTTCACAAGAAAAAAGGTGGCTACATAGAAAGAGAGAAAGGAACTCTCAGTGAATCTGGACAGGCCTGTTCACGGGCAGCGTGAGGGTAAACTTTGTTTTTAATTACTCCACATACATCTTAGGTTCAATTAAGAACTCTAAAGCTACAGCGGGTTCTTTGCCACAGTGGAGGTTTTCATCCTCCATCCCCAGTACTCTGGTCTTTGTACCAAATAAAGCAAAGACTTGAGATAGTTATCTGGATATTTCAGAAGAGAAACACAGAAATCAGGTGTTATTTCAATTATCTAAGATGGATTTTCAGAGTGGCTTTGGAGAACTGGGTCACCTGGGTCTTCGTATACTACCCAAAGCCTTTCACAGACTCTGTCCCTCCTCCAGGGCACCTGTCCTTGTTATCACTTCTTGCCTTCCTTCTACCCAAGCATTCTGGGAAGACTCCGAGGCATTCTCCTGGTTCCTCCTTTCTTTCCACCATCAGTCCACCATATTCATTCTGCCTCCGAATTACCTCTCAAGCCTGTCCTCTTCTCTACTGCCACCATGGTCAGGGCCATGACATCCTGTCTCAAGTACGCTCCTAATTGATCTTTTGTTTTTTTCTCTGGTCCCTAGGGTCCCTTCTCCAACCAGCAACCAGAGTGTTCTTTTAAGACATAACATGTCACTCCTCTGCTCAAAAACCTTTAATGGCTTCCCATCATTCTTAGAAAAAACTAGAGATTCCTCACCAAGGACCTCATGAAGGTCCTGTATAACTTCACCCCTTCCTAACCCCCTCAGCTTTGTTCCTCCCCCTAGCCAAGGTCTCAGGGTCTTGGTCATGGTGTTCCTTCTGTTTGGAACATTCTTGCCACCTCCTCCACCCTCTGGACTTTGGCATAACTCACCCCAACACATCTTTTGAGTCTCAACTTAAATATTATTTGTTCTGGGAAGCATTCTGTGACACTCGTCCCCCACATCTAAGTTAAATCCCTATGTTACATACTCACATAGAATATCACACTTCTTTGTAACACACATCAAAATTGCAATCAATTAATTATTTGGTCAAACAGTGGTTTGATATTTACCTTTGCCCCTTGACTGTAAGGTGGGTAGAAGTGGAGACTAAGTCTGTCTTGTCACAGCTGTTTGCTGAGCTGCCTGCATGTCATCACAGCAGACACTGCTGTGATCCCCACCAGGTTATTTGATCTAACAGATAGGGTAGGTCATTTTATTAAATCCATTTTACAGAAGTAGAATATGAAGCACAGGGGTTAGATATGACCCAAAGTCTCCCAGGCAGTAGATGGTAGGTAATACAGCTCCTGAATCTTGTTTTTCATCACTGTGCTTTTCATTACTTTTCACACAGGAGGAGCACAATATTTATTTATGGGAGGACATGAGAAAGGAGAGATGGAAGGAGAGAAGAAGGGCTAGAGGGAGGGAGGAAAGGAGAAATAATTGGCCTAGGAATAGTTAGAAAAGTGACCGAATTGTACCAGGCATAACCCTATGAACTATCCCTCAGCTCGTGGAGATACCCATTCCTACTCAGTACCACGTGTCTTTAGCATGCCCAGGAAGGACCCTAGCCTCCCGATTTTCCCTAGAAAATAAAATAACCATAATCTGAGAATGTGTCCTGAGAAAGTTAAGATGTGGGTTTGTCTCAGTAATTTTTCTTTCTCCACTCTTTGCCCCCATCCCTACTTCTAGCCCACACCACTTCCTTCAACACGAGGAGATGCAATAACTTTATAGAGTAGGGCCACTGTTCCCAAGCTCCCAGGTGTCCCAAGCCACACAGTGAACTCACAGTTCCACAGGACACTTTAACTTTTGGAGGGAAGTGGAGGTACTCCACAGCTGCCAGACAGCGAGCAAATTACTAACTCAAGGAAGCTCACAGTTTTGACATTAGATCTCACAATTTTCTTCAGTTGAGTCATATCCCAATAAAGGTGAATTTTCTGTGGTTGCTGTGATAGAAAACAGGTACAACACAAAAATCAATGCGGAACTGAAAGTGAAGGCAGTCGTGTCCAAGGTTTGTGTATACCAATACATATACACATCCATTAGTAAGTAATTATGATTATCTAAGAATGAAATAAACATTTTCCCTTTAGAACATACATTTTTTCAAAGAGCTATTACGTTTTTAGGATATTAATACTCATTAGGTTGTTTGAACCTGGCTAATTAAAAAAAGTGGAACCGAGACTTCTTTTGACCAATGAACACCACAAACAGCCCCTGAGCCTGAAGGCGCTGGGAACCACGCCAAGCGTGGGAGCCTTCCTGTTGGGGCTGACTCGCCAATACGGCAGAGGGAGGAAAGGCCACTCCCCTTTAAGGGAACCACTTCGAACAAGACACAAATACCCTCTGGGTGATGTCACCTTGACAGATTGCAGTGAGTTGAAGGGGAAAGGGAAGACACAGGTAGACAGGGAGACTGTCACCCCCCAACCCCGCCACCCGCCGCGGGGCTTCTCCTGGACGTGTGACATCCGCTGAGACAGAGCCCATCCCAACCGTGGTAGACTTGCAGGACAGCTGCTCGTCTGGACAGTGTCTCCGCGGCCCTCGAGCACGGCCTCAAGCCAGAGGTCCCCACCAGGGCAGAGAAAAGCCTCTCGGGTCCCTGCACTTGGAGCCCGTCTGTTGGCCGCCGGAGAGGGGCGCGGGGCTGCCTCCCGCTCCGAGCTTGGCAGGCGCACGGAACGGACCGGACGACGGGCGCTGCTCCCCGCAAACGCGCAGGCTGCTGTAACACGTGCTCAGGGTCTTTTTTCTTTCCCTCGCCCGCGCCGCGCCCGACCTGGACGCTGCGGTGCAGCCCGCGGCGCCGTGGCCCCCGCAGAGCGGGGCGGCGGCCGAGAGGCACTTCCGGGCCCTCCTGAGCCGCCGCCCGGTGGGTCTTCCCAGGCAGGGAGATGAAAACCTGCAGGAAGGGAAGCTTCGGTTTATTTCAGATTCGAGTATCTGCCCTTCCATTCCCACCTAGGTGACAACTGCTTGCCAGGCACTGTGCCCCTTCTCCGACACTTTTCTCAGGAGCTCTGCGAACCCCCAGCCTGGAAGGTCTCCCGCCTGCTTGGCTCCTGCTCACCTGAAATGTTAATAACGGAGTGGAGAGGGGTGGGCCGTGGAGTTCGGGCCCTCTCCCCGCCACTCCAGGCTGATGACTTTAGGCTTCCTAGTTACAGGAGCTCCCTAGCCTCCTCTCCCCAGTTCTCCCTCCTCCAGCCCAGCAAAGCTGTTCAAACCTTGTTCTCGCCTCGCCTCATCTTGTAGGCCCCGGGTCTCCCCCAGGGAGGGCAGCCCCGCCAGCCTCTCACCCTGCACTGCCCCAAAACCTGAAGCCTGGTTCTGTGTCTGGCCTGGGAGGTGCAGGCCTAGAGGGAAGGCAGCGGATGGGAGAGAGGGGCAACAGCTGCAGGCAGCTTCCCGTGCTGGTGGCCCCAGTCCTGCGTTCAGGAGGCTGCAGCTTGGCAGCCCCCCAGAACGAACCTGCTACTGGGAGAATGTCGCTACCTCGTTTCATCAGCGTCAGAGATGTCTGTCTCCAGCTGCCATATCGTCATCCCCGCAGCTGTAGGATTTACTGTAATTTCATACAGTTTTGTAGACAGATATTGAAAAGGCATCTGGAAAAATTGATAGCATATCAAGGCAAAGATTTCATAAAAGTCATTTTTTAAATGCCCAGCCATAGGTACCAGCACACAGTCCTCACAGACACACATTCAAGGTCCCCAAAGGCATTTTTTCTGATCTTAGAGCGCCCCCTTTGGAAATTATGTTCCTACTGAACTGGCCTGGCCGCATGGGCTTCTCCGCGGCTCACAGTTGAGCTCTGGGATGGGGACAGGGGAAAAGCCAAGAATTGTTGAGAGGAAGAAGGGAGAGGAAAGGGCGAAAAGAGAAGAAGGAGAAGGCACTGACCTCCAGGAAACATCACGTGGACACGATGCCGCGTGACAAGCGCCATGCCACGCACCTAACACGCATACTCTCATTAAACGCCTACACAGAAAATAAGCCTCCAGCCCCAATTTACTAACAAAGACAGAGTCCAAAGGACACAAAAGTAGTGGCTGCCAGGGCTGTTGTCATTTTCAAGTAACCAAATCCATGCTTTTTGGTTCGAGAAAACGGAATTGCAGCTGCTCCCTTCTCATCTCTCTCCACAAAGACTTTTTTCAAATTCTGCACTGAAATCACAATGAGAAGAAACAACTATGTTCAAGGGACTGACATTAGAAGTTTCAGGGGGCTTTGGCTAGAAATGGAGAGCCCTGTTGAAGTAACAATAGTCAATGGCAGCTTTTACAAACGTTCCTCTTCCCCAAGTTTTCATCTTTATTTTTGCTCAGTGGTTTGTGAATGGATGGCAGCCGCCACAGCATGAAAAGAGCCCAGGCTTGGAGTCAGAAACCTGCTCTGGCACCAGAGGGCTTGGCCTTAGCAGCGTTTGGTAAGTGAGGAGAGAAACCACTAGGCCTCAGAATTTGATCAGCATCCAGGAGGCAGTTCTCAGCTATAGAAATATTACCTGGTGATCACAAGAAGAGGAGCAGGGAACTACCCCAAAGTGCAGGAAGAATCCTGGGTGCTAGGGGGAGCAGTCAAGTCAGGAGCTGGGGGTAGCTGGGTGCTAGAGACAAGGACATGATAAGAAAAAGGCACAGTTCTGCAGCAGGATCCTCGAATGGGAGCTTGGTTGAATCAAGGGCGAAGGGGGAGCTCTTATCTGGAAGTACCTTGAAGGCACTGCTATTCCAGTGGGTGGGGGGTGCAGAAAGCCAGGAGAAGGGCTGTGAGCGCTTGGGATATGGTGGGGTCTGTAGGACATGAGCTTGACTCAGAACCCAAGGGTCTGTCTCTTTTGAAGCAGTCTGGGATGAGAACAGAGGAATGTGTGCACTAAAGAATCTCTAGCATAAATATGCTTCCCCGTGGGTCTGGGCTTGAGTGGAAGCCCGGCTTCCTTATTTCCTCGTGGCAGGGAACAAATCTAAGTGAGCCTGAGATCACCTCCTTCATCTCTCGGCCTCCATGTGTCTCTGCCTTCCTGTCCTAGGTTTGGATTTTGGTTGACCACACCAGAACTGATTCCTCTTTGAATACTAGAGTGGGCTTGAAAGAGAATTCCGTGCATGTCCTTCCCGAATACCACTCTGGAATGTCAAAAGAAGAGGGGGAGAAGCAAGCTCTGATTCAATAATGTCTCATGAAGAAAAACAGAAGATTATGCAGAGATCATCTGCAGGGGTTAAGGCTAGAGCCCCATCTCTGCTCCTTAAAGTGCCAAAGGCCTCTTTCTGTCTGGTGAGTGTCTTCGTTAGCAAACACATCTGTGAGGTAGGGTAGAGAAGACAGGTCTGTTTCTGTAGGGGCAAAGTGTTGGGATACTTTTTCAGAAGGACCTTGTTGAGGAGTCAGACATGGTAGAAGTGGTAGCCTTTCCCTCCCCGACAGCCTCACGAGCCAGGATGACCTGAGCCCTGTTCTGATCAAGCTGAGGTCAGTACTTGAGCCCTCTGTGGGCAGTGCAGCTCTTCAAAGAAGAAAACACTATTCCCAAGCCCCGGACACTCAGAACCTTGCTTGTCAAATGCAAGACAATGAGTACAAGTAAGATTGTTGTTTATCTCCCAATGTCGCCTAAATGATGCTCCACATGAGAAATTTCTTTCAGAATTTTGAACCAAGACACTGTTTAATCCCCTAAGAATAGAAGGTAGTGGGAAAGTATACTTCCTTCTTTTAAATGATGACAGCTATGGTAATATGCCATGTTTCCTTTTTTGCTTTAACTACCAGGAAACTCCAATCAGATTGTGTTAGTTACAATAAATATGTTAATTAATCCCTTGGATTAATATGTTTGTTTATTTCTTTCTTCTTCAATCCCGGCTTCCTTTTTTGATTTCTATTTAACTGTCTTATTATAAATGTCCTTTGTTTAAGCTGTTCAAATTCATCTTTAGAAAGAGGGAGATATTTTTATAAGAAACAACAGAGTACTTAATGCACATTCATTGGGATAGTTGGATAAGCCACATGAAAGGTACATTTTGGGTTGGCGGGGGCAGAGCCCACATTGCATCAACACTGTCTTCAGAGCTAAAGGACAATCTGCATTTCTCCCCTGCCTCTTCCCCTGCCACCACCCTTACAAGGACAAAGTGTCGAGGGCATTCTTTAATCTCCTGTCTTCTAATTGGTGAGAGAAAAGTGGTGCCACTCATCAGTGCTCTAAGTTGGAGAGATTTAATTAGATCTAATGACCAGATAAATAGAGAATTTTGAGTAAGGACCTTTGGGGACTGAATGGTGTAAAGAGGATTATGTTGTTATATTTCCCTGCACTCATTGCCATGGCTGAGGCCACAGGAGAAAGAGAAACAGGGCACTAACAAGGGTCAGATGTGGATGCTGTTGTGGGGTGGGTGGAAGAGAGAGCAGAGGATGACCCTCGGACCATGGTGGAGAAGGTATTCAGAGTAAAGTGTGAGGTCAATGCAAAGATGAAGTGGGGGTGAGCACTCAAGAGGATCAAGATATTTGATTCCACTGCCCAAGTAGTTCTTCCTCCCAGGTTACCTTGCCTGCTGCTTGACCTGTTTCCCAAGTGTTCTGTCTCCCTGTGACCCTGATGTCTTTCTCACCCTTGAGGAGAGAGCCACATGCTTGGCCCTAGAATGGATAGAACTCTTCACTTGTCAGATATCCTATGAACTGGTACTAAAGCGACCTGTCCCCTTTGACAAATCGCCTTTATCTACTATGAGCAGGATCATTTTGAATATCCTTGTGCTGTCACTTAGGGGCTGGAGTGTCAGAGATTTCTCTCCCCTCAAAGATCATCTGTCAGAGTTAGTGGGGTATTCTAGTCTCAAGAATCCTGAGGAAAAAGTTCTGGGGATTGAGAGGGAGTGTGGGGGAGACAGGAATGAAGTCAGACTGCAGATACTCCAGGTCTGACTCATTCTCAAATTGGGGTGGATGAATTCTTCCCTGGAGAAAGGTCAGCTGAAGCTGTGTGGCTTGAGAGAAGGAGAGAGAATACTTTTTTTTTTTTTTTTTTTTGAGTAACCACCATATGTCCAACGTTTGGTCAGATACTTCCATCTGTAATATCACTTAATTCTTATAATATCAGAGACTTGTACATAATACATCCTCAGCAAGCATAAATAAAGTGCATGAATAATTGAATTATCCTAAGAGGTATTACAATCCTTATCATACAGAAGAGAAAACCAAGGCTTAGGGAAAATAAACAATTTGCCAAAGTTTACACACCAGTGGAGCTAGGATTTGAAGCTAAGTCTTTCTTTCTGGTGCCAAAGATCATTCTCTTTCCAATTGGACATGAATGCAACACAATGATCCCAACATTTTCTGGACAGCAAATGGCAGACTGTTTAAACTAGGCTTGTGTGTAACTTGATCTTATTAGAACCCAGTTTGCTCACCTATAAAATGGACTGGCTGGTGCAGCACTTTGTGATGAAGGAAGCAACTATTGTTTCTTCTCCAGAGATTTAGTAAAGCTGAGATAATTTGTATGAAGATGCAGCCTACCTTTCCTCTAAGCCAAAGCCCTGAACTTGGTGAGAAACAGCATTAATGTGATGTTAACTCTATTTATATGGCTTTCTGCCCCAGAAGATGGATTTACATATGTGCTGAATGTATTTCACCAGTACCTCAGAGTGATGCTTTATTTTACTCTGGACACTTGGTAGCAGCTCAGGCCATTGAGGAAGCATCACACACACACACAGGCCCTCAGAAACACAATAGCAACAAGAGATAGATGGAAGTATCCTGGCATGAGGTCCCATTCACAAACATAAATGGCAAACAACCTCTTGTTTCAACTCTGTAAGATGCTTAAAAGGACTTCCAGGTCCTTTACATCCTTTTAATTCTCCGAATTATTTGATTTGACTTTGGGTGGTGGGTGCTCAATGCAATATACAGATCACATACCATAGAAATGTATAATTGAAACCTACATAATCTTATTAACGATGTCACCCCAATAAATTTAATTATAAAAAGATGTATTCAGATGAAAGTAGAGTTTAGGGCCCAAACTATTTGAATTGTTGTCTATATCTTCTGCTTTAGTTTGACAAGGAAAGACCCTTGTAGGTTTAGCGAAGGAAAGACTGTGGTAGCATGAAAATATGTTAGTCAGTGAGCCATGTGCTACAGCCCACACAGCTCCTGAAGGAAGGACACCCCTCACTCTTCCACAGCTTAATGATTGCCACCTTTCACTGAACAAATTATTATGTTCCAGGATCTGTGCTGAGGGCCCCAAATAAATTATCCCAGTGAATCCTCACCACAATTCTCTGAATGTTTAGTTATTATACCCATTGTACAGATGGGAAAAATTAAGGCTTAAAAAATCAATAACTTGGCAATAGTCACTTAGTTAGCTAATCTTTTGCAGAAGAAAGGTGTGATCCCAAGTCTGTCTGAGTCCTAACTACACAAGACCACAGACTTCAGTGAGATGTGTGCTTTAAAGAATATTGGACTGTTGGGACAAAGGGGATCAGTGAGGAGACGTAAGATAAAGGAATTTTGCAACGTTTTTTATAGTAATGTGCAGTGTACCGTGGACAGTACACAGTCATGTGGAGTCTTGGGCTCAGTTCTCTTGGAGGCTGACAGGACAAGTCACAATTCTCTCCCATTCATTCATTTACCTATGACTTAATTTAGACAACCAACATGTCCTGTGATATTCAGTGGATATGCAAAATTAAATAAATAGTCTCTATACTCAGTAAGCTCACAGTCTAATGGGGGATAGACTTCTAATTAATGACTGTACTGCCATTACATGCTTTAGTGGATGGAAACTATGCAAGTCCAGGGGACAGGGTGGGGAGGGGAGGGCATTCAGATTAGATGAATTTACAGTAATGGAAGGAGCAAAGGCCTTTGAGTTAATTTAAACAACAATAGAAACAACTGGACTTGAATCCTGTTTGTGTGGTCTTGAGCCGATTCAAACCCTTTGAGCTATACCATCATTTTTTTTCTGGATTGCAAAAATACTGATCTAATTATACTACCAACCCTAAAAGGGTTGGGAGAGGATTAAATGAGTTAATGTAAATGAAAACACCAGTATTCATCATCACAATGGCAAAGATGGAAAATAGTAAGTTCAGAAAAGCATAAAGCAATGTAAATATTTCTATAATACAGGATTAGGTAGTAAGCAATGTAATAAAATAGATGTTGATGCTCCAAGGAAATGCATTGTCCTGGGAATTTGAAATCAACAGCCACCCTTCAGGGCGCCAAATTTCTCCATGTGGGATGGAGGAGAAAAAAATATTTTCAGAAATTGGCAGATATAATTCTTCCTATAGCATAAGTATAAAAAAAATTCATGAGATCTCAAGAAAATGGATTAATCAAATCATAAATATTTATTGATCACAGCCACATACCCAGTGCTGTGGTGATTTCTATGTAGAATTTCAAAGAGCTGATACATTAGTTAGAAAGAAAGGAATAAGATATATTAAATAATTAACTTCCAAACTGCAACTAACTCTAGTCACAGTGGGTGAAGGAAAAATTTAGTGTAGGTCAAGCAGTGAAAAATGCTTTCGTAGAGAGGTGGGAGCTGAATTACATCTGAAAGAAAGGCTAAGATTGAAACAGCAGAAAGGAGAGCAAAATGGAAGGAGAAAAAGAATGAAGGGGAGAGAGAGAGGCTAGGAAAATTGGAGAAAAACAATGAAAGGAAGGAGAAAAATAGAGAGAAAGAGAAGCCCGAATAGAAAAATTAGAGCATTTTCAGAGAGAGTCTGTGAGGCGTCTGGAAGGGCTTAGCCGGAAGGCTGTTGAAGCAGAGGCAGCAACAGCAGGATAGGCTGGGTGGTACTAAATTATATTCTGAACTGTGGAGTCTGGACTTAATGCTTCTGTCAGATGGACTCTTTGGTCAATTCATGACAGGGATTGTCAGGCTAGAAGAAGTTTGGCTTGGTAAAGTTTGAAGGGTGGCTTGATGGAAGACCAAAAGCAAGAAGAAGAAAGCCCAAAGTCTGAGACTCTGTAATCTGCACCACATGAATGAGGGCCTATGTATGCAAGAACAAAGAGGAAAGAGCAGGTCTGAGGGAACATAATAGGACCTGGAATGTTAGAAATAAAAATGAGGAATGAAAAAGAAGAAAAAGTCAAAGAATCTTGCTGTGGTTCTGCTAGGCTGAGAAGCTTGATGAAAATGGTTTCTCTTGGGGTAAAATAAAATAGTTGGAAAGAGGATATGTGATGACTTCAAGGGATAGTGTGTTCAGTCTGAGGTGATGGGCAAGTCACTGCCTTGGGAAAATGAAATAAGCAGTTGGGACAATGAGATTGAAATGGCAGAGGTGAGGTCAGGGCTGTACATGTGAAAATATGCTGGAGGTGACAGTCAACAAGTTCTTGGAGGCACAAAAAGAAAAGGGCTAAAGAAAGGTCCTCAGACAATCTCACACTTAAGAAGGTAGGATAAAAATGGAACATTAAAGAACAACACGGAGCAATCCCAGAGATGGAAGCAGAACCCCCCAATCTGGTATACAGCAATCAGAGGAGGAGACAGTAATAGCACAGGAAGGAAACTGTCAACAGTGCTGTACTACAGCGGTCAAGAATAATGGAGCAGAGGGCCAAAGGGGCTATTTACTTTGTAAGAAGACATATCAATATAATTTGGGAGCAAATGCCAGCCTGTATTTAAACAAAGATTGGGATATCAAAAGGTGAAGACATCTGCAAAGACCATCAGCTTGAAGGGTTTACCAGGAAGAAAGAAGAGTGGGAATGAGAAGGCATAATAGGATCAAACGCAGGGATTTCTGAGAGCTGTAGATGCAGCCCGTGGAGAGAAAGAGACTATGGTTGTAAGAGATGGGAAACCAGAGATACCTTGTGGAAGCAAAATCCCAGAGGAGACACAGGTCCAGGGTTCAAATGAAGTAGTTACCTTTAAATAAGAGGAAAGAAACATTGCTTTTGAGAATAAAGGGGGAAAGTCCTTTTCAGACACAGAGCTTATATGTGGTGAAAATGAGGGTACATGAGATGTTCACAAAAATGCCTTTAATCTCCCATGGCTCTGAAACGGCCAAGTAGCATGAGTGAGAAAGAGGTCTTTGATGGTTTAAGTTACTGAGGTCTTCAGATTGTTATTGTAGCATAACCCAGCCCATCCTGACTGAATACAAGGAGAGCTGCCTCCTAACATTAGGACAGCAGGGAGGAACTGGAGTTCAAGAAAGGAAAAGGTATGAAATAACAACTGTAATAATATCCAAGTGATTCAAAAGGATACACTTTCCCAACATGTGCTTTCAAAATTTCAAACCCATGGAAAAGTTTAGAAACGAGTATAATGACCACCCACGGACATGTCACCCCGTAGCACCAATTGTTGACATTCAGCCCCATTCATTTACTCTCTGTGCATGTAATGTGTATGAACGCACACACACACATGCCCCTTTCTTCTTTCTTAAAGAAACACATTTGAGAGTAAATCATAGATGTCACATCAGTTCACTGCAAGCATCTCAACCTGTGTCTTTTAAGAACCAAAATGTTCTTGGGTACAATGCAATGATTGTACCCAAGAATTTAATCTTAATTAATACAATAGTTTTATTTAGTACACATCCACATGCAAAATTTACCAGTTGTTTTTAAATTTACTTCCCCATGCCTTGGCTAGTGTGGCTCAGTGGATTGAGCTCTGGCCTGCGAACAAAAGGGTTGCTGGTTTGATTCCCAGTCAGGGCACATGCCTGGGTTGTGGGGCCAGGAAGTCAGGTCCCCAGTAGGGGGCGCGTGAGAGGCAACCACACATTGATGTTCCTCTCCCTCTCTTCCTCTCTCCCTTCCCCTCTGTCTAAAATAAATAAATACAATCTTTAAATAAGTGAATGAATTTGCTGCCCATTTAGGATCCCATCAGTGATTACACACCGTGTTTGGTATGTACGCATGCATAGACAGCCCTACTCTTTGATGAGCCAGGTGTGCCCTGTGAGGGAACAGGAGTTATAGCGTTTAAGCAGATCTGCCTGGATGGAGAACACAGGATTTTGCCTAACATTATCTGTGAATATGTCATGGTAATGGTGCAGTGATGATGATGATAATGATGACAATGAAAAGGAAGACAGGTGACAAATAGAATCAAAAGAAAATGACAATTTTTAGATATTAAAGAACCAACCAAGAAAAAATAGCAACATAATTAGGCAATGTAAAAATTAATATTAATTAGACTCTTTATATTCTACCAAAAACATTTAATTACCATACATTAAAAAATGAATTACTTAATCTATGTGAAATTAATTTGTTATAGGTTCTCTACACATATATGCTCAATTAGCTTGGCCAACTCCTCCCAACTTTAATTAGAGTTGGCATTGGTGATGGAATATTTATTTATGAACCAGGTGCAATTAAAGAGAAATGAGCTGCGTTCACACCAGAGCATGCTAAGAGGGATTTAAGTTAAGAAAGACTGAGAGAAACCTAGAATCTCAGAGCTAGTGTGACCTTTGTGGTCATTTATTTCAAAAGTCCCTTTATATTGTAAGGGTCTGTGATGACTATAATGTGAGGCTCTGGGCTACTCTCCATATTTCAAGATGACTAACAGAAATGCAATGTTTATTCATGGTATGGCTGGGAAGGCTAGGTAAAATATCAGAGATTTTTATGTTTTGTTTTATTTTGGCTGGAATTACATGAACTCTTTTCAGTCACACTGGTTATTTTCTGTTGACCAGATTCTTCAATGCTCCAATAGTAATTGATAAGTCTTTGATTTTAAGAAAAAGGGCAGGGGGACGGTAAAAATAATTTTTCTCTAATCAATGAGTTTATTTGGTAGAAGAGATTATTTTTAAAAAGGGAAAAGGGCAAAGTGCTAAGGAACTAACATTAGACATCCTGAGAGTGAAAAGATAGAAAAACACTATTCTGGTCCCAAACCTGCATTTATAGATGATGAGGTTGCCCAAGTGACATACCCAAGTTCATGCAGTTATTTAATAAAAGCAATTAACAGCAATCCTTCTAGCATATCAAAGGTTAGCTGAGGAATAAATTTAGTGAGCTAAAAGCGGGATCTCCCTGGTGACAGCAAGTCTTAAGCAGGGAAGCCAGTCAGGAGGCTGTTGCTTGCAAACCAAGAGGAATGATGGTGTCCCACCTCCAAGCAGTGGGTGAATTGGAGGGTTATGTAGGAGGTTCGGTCAATAGGGCTCAGTGACAGAGTGGCTATTCACCTGGGGATGTGAGAATGGTGGAGAAGGAAAGGAATAATCAAAAATGACATCGATTCTCCATGGCTACTTTTGAACCGTGCCATTTGTTGAGGGAGGGAGCACAAAAGGGGGAATAGAATTGAAAACAAATGCTAGGAATGACCTCAGAAGGCATAGGAGGGCCGAGATTCTAAGATTCATTTCTGGTCCTACAGGGTTCTTGGGTCTTTCTAAAGCCAGGGACAGAAAGGTTAAGAAGTATTCCCAGGCCCACTACCTAGCTCTGTGCCGGCAGTTAGAGGACTCTGCTTAAGTCAGACACCAGGGGTCAGTGCAACCCCAGCTTCTCTAGAAGGAGCCTGTGGGTCCCTTTCATTGAGCGTCTGTTCATTACAAAGAGAATTTAAGCGAACTCTAAAAGACAGATTCGTTTATGATAGCAACATTTACAAGCAGGTGTAATTATGGTGTATGGAAAACAATTATTCCCTCCTAAAATTGCTCTTTTAATTTTCTCTTATCTGTCCCACAGTGAATGTTATATAAGCCTCATTGCCTCACACACTGCCTTGGATTTGCACACGGAGACTCCTAAACATAGGCCTATGAAACACACACCACACTGTAGCCTGAACACACACATTCACGCTCTGATTACACAGACAAACTCTGGGACAGCTCAATGGTGCCCCTAATGGGACTTCCCGGCCCAGCCTCATCTCAAGCACAGCTTGCCGAGATGCTAACAGAACCTTTCCCCACCCATCCGGGGAACACTTACTGCTCTTCCAAGATCCACCTAGAGTCTCCTCCCCTATGAAACCTTACCACCAACACCCACCCCCACCCTACCCCACCAGATAGACTGGCTCCTCCATCCTTTATGCTACTATATTCCTTGAGCAGACGTTTTTCACTTATGAAACTTTCACCTACTGTTTTTTTCACATGTCGGTCTTTATGTATAAGGTCTTATGTACCTTATGTGTTACCAGTCCCAAGTGTGTAGCTTAATAAATGGAAAAGCTTTAATCAGTCAGTTTTGTGTTAAATGAATGATTAAGCTGAAGAGAACTGGCTAGAGAGTATAGAGGGGCAAAGAAGAAGGCAAGAATAAAACCCAAACGAAGCCTTCCGGTGTGGTGACCCGGCCTGAGGTTCCAGAGACACAGTGGACATGATGCAGAGAAGCCTACAGCAGACTGAAGTGTGAGGTGCTCAGATGTCAAGCACGGAAATTTAGGTTTGATGAGACAAATGACAGAAGATCATTGTAGATTTTCGTTCTGATAACAGTGAAAATAGTTGATTTCTGCTTTCTCACTCAGGCAATAGCTGAACATACTGCTCTCTAACAAAGGCCACAAAAACGGGTGCTTTCTGAAACCATTGGCTTGAAGACAGCTCAGTGTCCATCTTTCCGACCTCTGCCAAGGAAAGTGGAAGATGAAGTCGGTGTCAGGAGCTTTCTGAAAACTTCTGTGACAATATGGTGCTTTGAAACAGAAATGCATCCTGTTTCAAAATGTCTTGCATGGTGGTGAGGATGCAAAGAGGCAGGACACAGCAG
This sequence comes from Micronycteris hirsuta, assembly GCA_004026765.1. NCBI lineage: Eukaryota > Metazoa > Chordata > Mammalia > Chiroptera > Phyllostomidae > Micronycteris > Micronycteris hirsuta. The sequence goes on along the minus strand of PVJI01012786.1, from coordinate 17,335 downwards.
GATGTCTAATTCCACCTTAGAAGGGAGTAAGTGTCCTTAGAACCAGATTCTAGGGGAGGTGGGCAGGGATGAGAAACAAAACAAACCTTCACAATCAGAAGCAATGACATTTAATAAAGTGACCAGGCAGTGACATTAAGTTCTCGGGCTATCTTGCAGTAATTAATGCAGGTGGGTGAAGGCCAGATCTGTTAGGGGTGAGGTGTGGAGGGCTGTTCTTTTGATTAAAAAGTATGTGTTGGGAGGTTGGGGGGGAGCTGAAATTTCAGGGAAGTGTTGTTATTAATTGGTTGTCCTTGGCCTTAAAATGGCAACAGAGGAAGGTACTGGTGCCAAGAATCTTTTGTTAGAATCAGACACTTTGTGCTTTGCAGATACATTAGATTCTTCTCCATCCACCAACATTTCCTTGCCTTGGTTGAAATGCTAAAGGAGCTTCTGGATTCCTTCATTTTCCCTTTTACTGCCAGTGAATGGAACAGTCCTGAGAATCACTGTAGCTTTGTATCAAAGTCCCTATCTGTAAGCCTACGCCAGTGACAACAGGGGAGAAAAGAAGCTCGAGTCTTCATCCTCCGTCTCGTTTAGGAGCACTGTGAAAAATCAAGGACAATAAAGGAAGATTGATGTAAGTTTTCTTAGGCATAGACTCCCATACCCTGTTGAAAGCAGTGACCCTTAAAAAAGTACTGTCTACAGAATTTGAGAACTAATAGGAGACTTAAAATTTTTCAGACAGATGATTCCCAGAATTTTGGATTTTGTGGGCCAGTAAAAAATTTTTTTAACATTGTCAAGTAAAGCAATAACAAGTAAATTACCACCCACCACTAACAAAAGTACATAAAATGTAAAAAGTAGGGAGAACATAATCAAAATGACTAAAGGAAATTAAACATAATACAGTTTGGTTTATGAAAAGCTTACTTTTTCCTAATTTTCCTCATTTTGTGTCTTACTTTTTGAACAAATACCCCTGTAACTGGGAGAAGGTTTGCATCTACAATTTCTGATATGCCAGCAGAAACTGACTTGTTATGGAGAATAACTGTAACACTCAATAAACACTCATTAGGTGTTAGTAAGATGAAGGTAATAAACATTACAATGGTGTATTTTATTTTCTTTGTAATGGTTTATTTTAATCATTTTACAGGGACTAATTCGTTTCATCTTCACAACACCCCTAGAGGTGAATACTATTATTCCTCCCATTTTATAGAGAAGAAACTGACTTGCCCGAGGTCTCACAGCAGGGCTGGTGGAGCCAGAATGCAAACCTATGCCCCTTTGGACAAGGCCTAGGGTCCGCATGTGGGTTACCTGACTGAAATGGAAGCAGCCCATGTGAGGGAAACCAACCAACTGAGTTTGAAACCTTGGTTGGAATTAGAAAGAGGGGTGTGTGCGTGTGTGTGGTAGATGGAGGATGTGGGCATGTGTACATGCCCTTCTTTGGGTTATTAAACAAATCTCACATCTTCATAGCAATGTAAATCTTATTTGATTCTTCAAGAACCCTTATAAAAAAGATGGAATATGTTTTATTGCCTCCATTTTAATATGGGGGAACTCTGTAGAAAAATAGGTTATTACCATTAATAATAATTATAATAGCCAATATTTATTAGCATTTTTACTTCCATCAATTTATTTAATCCTCACAATAATCTTAGTAGTTTCATAAGATTATTACACTGCTAAGCAGATTATTTCTGTTTTATAGATTAACTGGGACTCAAAGAGGATAAAGTGAGTTGCCCAAGATCACAGACTTAGTGAATGGAGCTAGGATCCTAGTCAGAGATAAATATGAGCTCCTTGTGGCCTGAATCAATCAGGACTTTCTGAAAGAAAAACAATACAAAATTTAAAATATAAAATTAGATGCAGGGCAGGGTGATAATGGGGGAAAGAAGGGGAAGGGTTGTCAAGGAACATGTATAAAGGACCCATGGACAAAGCCAAAGGGTGGTAGGATTGAGGGTGGGGAGGTGGGGATGCAGGGGGAGTTGTGGCAGGAAAATGGAGTTAACTGTACTTGAACCACAATAAAAATACATAAATTAATTTAGAAAAAAATAAAATAAAGTTAGGTGGAAATGTGAGGACCTACTTAGAATGAGAACTGTGCATTTTAAAGTTTATACTTACCAAACATTACAAAACACAGAAAAATATCTTTATTAATTAGCTACCTGACACATCTTTACCTTCCCTTTCTTCTTTTTTGGGGGGATGGAGGAAGGTATTATTCCTTGTTTGTGTGTGTGTATGTGTGTGTTTTAACCAGAGAAGGTTTATTTAGAGAAGAACAACATACATATGGATTGGTTACAGGAATTTGATCGTACCCAATTGTGGAAGCTGACTAAGTATTCTGCTTCACTTCCATTTTCCAAAATGTTCCACAAAATGCTCCCAGTGGCCCACTATAATCGGAACTATGTAAGTGAATATTCTGAGAAATGTATTTCAGCCTAGTCAAGATGACACATAATAAAGCAGCATTTTATTTCCTGCTGATGCTGGTTAGATGGTCAATAAATGTCAAAGCATCTAGTTGATAGTGTTAAGTCCTTTATGTTGACACTGATTATCTGTCTACATGTTGTATCAATTTTTGAGAGAGGGGTATTGAATTCTACAACTATATTTGTATTTTTTATACTTCCCCAATTGTACAACTCAAAATACTTCCAATAAAAAATACAAAATAGCCACTTAATCAATGTTTGTAATTTTAGTGTTTATTTACTCTGATAGCCTCTTCATATAATATTGCGGTAGAAGAGCTCTTAGTCTTAAGTAATTGCATTTTTATTCATACATATAATAAAAATATGTAAACTTGCATACATTTATGTTTATAAAAGATATGGGTAGAGTTCCAGCCAAGATGGAGGCTTCGCTTCCTTGCACAACCAAAAGAAGAATAACAACCAATCTAAAAACAATAAACAACTAGAGGTGCCAGAAAATCAAACTGCATGGAACTCTGATAACCAAGGAGTTAAAGAAACATTCACCCAGACCTGCAGGAGGGGTGGAGAAGGGAAGCCGAGTGAAGTACGTGGGTCAAGGCAGAGGACTGTGCAGGTGAGGTGTGGCTGGCTGAGAGGACGTGTGGCATGACAGCAGACCACGTCGGCAAGGCAGGGCTGCTGAATGGAAACTAAAGACTCAAAGCTAGCTGTAAACTGCTGAGGAGGTTGCCATGGTGGGAGAAGCTCCTAGTCTCACATGAGAGAGTTCTTTGGAAAATGGGGCTAGAGCAAAGCAAGTGAGCCACATTGTGCCCTCTTTGACTCCTCCCTCAGTGACAGCACCATAATACGGCAAAGAGGGATGCCTCACCCGACTGACTATCTAAGGCCCTGCCCACTTACAACACAGCAGGTGCACTGAGACAAAGAAATATGGCCCAAATGAAAGAACAGATGAAAACTCCAGAAAAAGAGCTAAGCAACGAGGAGATAGCCAACTTATCTGATGCAGAGTTCAAAATGTTGGTAATCAATATGCTCACAGAAATGACTGAGCTCAGTTGTAAAATGAAGGTTGAAATGTTAAAAAAGCAAAAGCAAAATATACACAGAACCAACAGTGAAGGGAAAGAAACCAGGACTGAAATCAACAATTTGGAACTAAAGGAAGGAATAAACATCCAACTGGAACAGAATGAAGAAACAAGAATTCAAACAAATGAGGAGAGGCTTAGGAAACTCTGGGACAACATTAAGTGCTCCGACATCCAAATCATAGGGGTGCCATAGGAGAAGAGGAAGAGCAAGAAATTGAAACCTTATTTGAACAAATAATGAAGAAAAACTTTCCCAATCTGGCAAAGGAAATAGACTTCCGGGAAGTCCAGGAAGCCCAGAGAGCCTTGAAGAAATTGGACCCAAGGAAGAACACACCAGACACATCATAATCAAGTTACCCAAGAATCAAGAGGAGAGAATCTTAAAAGCAGCAAGAGAAAAGGAGAGAGTTACTTACAAAGGAGTACCCATAAGACTATCAGCTGTTTTCTCAAAAGAAACCTTGCAGGCAAGAAGAGACTGGAAAGAAGTATTTGAAGTCATGAAAAGCAAGGACTTACATCCAAGGTTACTCTGTCCAGCAAAGCTATCATTTAGAATAGCAGGGCATTCCCACCAACAGTGCTCTAGGGTTCCTTTTTCTCTACATCCTCTCCAACACTTGTTGTTTGTTGATTTGTTTATGATCACCAGTCTCACTGGTGTGAAGTGGTACCACATCGTGGTTTTATTTGCATCTCTCTGATGGCTAGTGATGCTGAGCATCTTTTCATATGTCTCTGGGCCCTCTGTATGCCCTCCTTGGAGAAGTGTCTGTTCAAGTCTTTTGCCCATTTTTTACTTGGGTTGTTTGTCTTCCTGGAGTGGAGTCGTGTGAGTTCTTTACATATTTTGGAGATCAAACCCTTGTCCAAAGTATCATTGGCAAATATGTTTTCCCATATAGTTGGTTTCTTTTCATTTTAGTGTTGTTTTCTTCAGCCATGCAGAAGCTTTTTCATTTCATGAGGTCCCATTTGTTTATTCTTTCCTTTATGACCCTTGGTTTAGGGGACATATCAGTGCAAATATTGCTGCATGGAATGGATGGAACTGGAGAACATTATGCTAAATGAAATAAGCTACATGGTGAAAGACAAATAGCATATGATCTCACCTTTAACTGGAACCTAACCAACAAAACAAACGAGCAAGCAAAATATAACCAGAGACATTGAAATTAAGAACATACTGACAGTAACCAGAGGGGAGGTGGGAGAGGAAAATGGGGAGGAAACGGGGGAGGGTTTTCATGAACAACTATAAAGGACACATGGACAAAACCAGGGGCGGGAGTGGAAGCAGGGGAGGGATGTGGGGATGGCTGGGGTGGGGGGTTAATGTGGACAACTGTAATTGAAGAACAATAAAATAATTTATTTTAAAAAAATTAATAGAAGGGCAGATAAAATGCTTCCCAGATAAGGTCAATTTAAAGGGGTTCATCATCACTAAGCCCTGATTATATGAAATGTTAAAGGCATTTATCTAAGAAATAGAAGAAAATAAAAAACTATGAACAATAAAATGACAACAAACTCACAACTATCAACAACTGAACCTAAAAAAACAAAAATGAAAACTAAGCCAACAGCTAGAACAGGAACAGAATAGAGAAATGGACATCTCATGGAGGGTTTTCAGTGAGGAGAGGAAGGGGGAAAATAGGGGGGAAGGTACAGGGAATAAGAAGCGTAATTGGTAGGCACAAAATAGAGAGGGAGAGGTTAAGAATGGTATAGGAAACAGAGAAGTCAAAGAACTTATATATACAACCCATGGACATGAACTAAGGAGAGGAGATACTAGAAGGTTGGGGGTGCAGGGCAAGGAGGGATAAAGGGGAAAAATTGGGAAAACTGTAATAGCATAATCAATAAAATATAATTTTAAAAAGATATGTATGTTTTACATATAAAATACAACCAGAGACATGTGTAACATATATAACATATATAATATTTTAAATTACAATATATGACCATGTGAGCACCTTGTGAGGGCCCCTCCCAGGGCCTTGCAAGTGGCCCATGCAAATGAAGGACCCTGGCTTCAGTTTTTCCTCTGATTCTCACCCACGTTTGTCTACAAAGACCCAAATCTTGATCGCTATACTGTCTCTTAGGTGAGAGAATCAGGACCAGAATTCAGGAATGACTGAAATACGAGTGCTCTCTGCTCTGTGTAAAGAGTAATAATATATCCCAGACTGTCACTTTGGTCCAACTAAGGCATCAACCTATCTCAGTAAGTTCACTTATATTTGCCCCAGAATGTAATCTGTGTTTTGTTTGAGAAAATTGTGAATATTCAACCACAACTCCCAATCCCAGTGTTAATGGAGAAGCAGATGAATATGTGAACGAAAGCTAAGGTTGTGATTCCTGTTTTAAGTAGAAATTTGGAGTATATTACCTTCCTACAGAGTTGTTCCACTTACCTTTACTTTTCCTAGCAGAAAGAATTCTGCCTGAATGAAAATTGTCCATCTAATATTCATTTATTCATAAATTCTGTAAAGATTGGATTCATTCAACAGGTATCTACCATAATCTTGATATAATAGTGAATAAATAAAGCATGGTTCATGTAAACTCGTATGCTTCTTATACTTTTCTGCTGGGTTAGAACATAGAGACCGAGCCCTGTGGGTATAGCTGCTGGTTAAAGATTCAGGACTCCTTCCATCAGAGCTGGTGGTAAAGAGAGAACATAATGATTATGACAGCAATAGTATCTTACTTTACTGAACAGTTGCCATATATTTTGTTCTCAGTCAAGCACTTTATACGAAGTATACCACTGAATCCTTCCAATAACCCTGAAGGTAGGTCCTTAACCACTATGCTATCACAGAGGCAATGCCCTTCTTGCACATGGCAATCACTCTTGAGTCAGTGAAATTCACCTGGAAAATGGGAGAGGTTAAGGCATAAAGATGAACCAAAGTGCCTGTGAACTGCAGCACACCCGGAATCTGCTCACAAACATTGCCTTTCCTCTGTAGGCTTTATCCTCTCTACCCTGTGGCAGGGAGGGAGGAGAAGGCACTTTAATAATCAATGTCATTAAATGCCAAGGACAATCAAACAAAACTTCCCATGAAATTTTTACCACCATTGCTTGCAATTTTTAATCAAGAAAAACATCCCTATTTTCCTTCCCTAATAAATCCTGGCTTCCATCCACCCACATTAATCACTGCAAAATGGCCTGAGAACTTATTTAATGTCACTGCTTAATCACTTTATTAAATGCCACTGCTCCTAAATGTGAATATTTGTTTTTATCTTATCTCTGACATCTTCCATAAAGCTCTAATCTAAATCCCAACTCTTTTTCAAAAGAATATGAGTTTTCCACTGTGCACCCATTTGTCACTCCTTGCCATAAAGATCAAATGGTACATTCTGAGATCCATCAGAAAAAGCCATTCCTTCTAACATGTGTCCCTTTTATTCATATTGTCTGAAATCCTATCATTGTACGTTATTGCTATGGACTAAGTATGGCCTTCTTCAAATCCCTCCCTTATAGGGTAACCGATGTTTTAACTTTAATTTTTATTTTTACTTGTTATTTGTCCTGAGGAGAGAAAGGGACATAAGAGATTATTCCTGATTGAAAAAGAGCTAAGAAACAGAGAAAGGGAGCTTCTGTCACCAATAGAAATATCACCGAAACAGAGTTTTTGCTCCATTGACTAAAACCAAGATGTGGTATGTGACCAGGGTAAGATGTCATGTCCAAGTTCAGTGGAGGAAGGCATAAGTGTCAGAGGATGATGAGATGCATAATTGGTTCAGGATAAGTCTGCTCTGGAGGAAGATAGGGTTGTTGTTGTTTTTTAATTCTTAGAGAAAGAAAATTGAGTGTTCTTTATATGTCATGAAGACAAATTCTCTAGAACAAATATTTCTGTCCCAGGGATGGAAAGTTGATTTCTGTGTGCCTGCCACTGCCAACTGACTGGTAATGGCTTGCTGAAGCACTGTGCTCAGGCGTCTGAGACTTCAGCAATAGCAGCTGGGAAGAGAGCTGTACTGAGTTAACAGGACTATTGTGGAGAGAGGAAAGAATGTCATGACTTCCAAGTAACTGCTAACCCTGCACTGACATGTTGGTTAGTCTACTCAACACTGCCATGAGGACAAGAGAAATGCAGGTACTAGACACTCATCAAGGCCCCTCACCTTTTATTTCATTCAACCCCTAAATCTCCTTCTCCCAGAAATTTGGAACTTATGTTATTGGTTACACATATTTAAAAGGGATCTTAGAGATCCTCTGCATCTAACTCCTCACTTTATAATAAAGACTAAAATAAGAGAAGTGGTCTTCTTATTACTTTGAAATCCAAATTTTTAAGTGCATATTTCTGCAAACAGGGTTATTTTATTGTATAGAACAGAACAGATTTCTGAAAGGGTCACCATAAAATATTTCAAAATATTTTTTGTTGACATCCATTGTACAAATAAAGATGGTTTTCTTTATGGACTAAAATTATTGGCTACTGAGAGAATTATACTTATGCTTAAGGATTTAGACATATGGGAGGAATCACATTTTAAAAACTCAAAACTAAGTATGATACTCATAACATAGAGGAAATCTTCTACTATGGAATGTAAATAAAGACTAGTTTTTAACACTAAGAATGTTATTTCTCTTTCCCATTTGGTCCACAACCCTATAAATAAAGCAGTATGACGTTATCCCCCTTTTACAGGGAGCACATTCCACAATGTTGATCCGTCCGGGGCTGGGCCTGTGTACAGGCCTGTCTTATGCAATACTTTGGGCTCTTAGTGCCTTCATTCTATGGCCTCTTTCTGTGTCCTTTGGCAAAAAGAGCATCTCAACCTTTGTGGATTAATAAAGAAAATGCATAATAATTACGGAGTATGAAAAGCTCACTTAGTGGGCCCAGGAAGAAGAAAAGAACCCATCAGCTGGGGAGCATGAAGGACATTGCTAAGGGTGGATGTGAAAAGTCTGGAAAGCCTAGCTGTCTCTGACACAGAGGAATCCAGGATGTAGAGGACACTAGATGGATTTATCACTCTGTTCATCCCCAGCCATGTCAACTCATTTTTGAGGGGATGGAGGGGTAGGGAGTGGGGAAGCACTCTAAATAAGGGTGTCTTATCATGAGACTATGAAGCTTGGGACTCAGGTAGGTGGTATTTTTTATTTCAACTAAGGTTGGTATTTGAGGAGACAAATCAGTTAATAGTTGAATTGGTTTAATCTCTTTCTAGAATTAGATATAGGTAGATGATAGATAGATAGATAGATGATAGATAGATACATGAACTGTCAGAAAAGCTAGTATTACAGACTGACATTTGGCTTGCTAGACCATAGTTTAAGATACTGAAATGTTGGTTTCTTGATAGACAAAAGAACACACATCTAGTATACACAAGCTACTTGGGTGCTTATTGATTTATCAAACAGGCTTTACACTAAAAATAGAGGCAGAAAAAGAAAAATGCCCAGAAATGAATCAGGGTAACATCTATAACAAGAGAAGAAAATAACAGTGGAAGCAAAGCCTGGTGCTTTATAATAGAAATTATGGGAAGAAAAACCAAAACTAATACTGAAAAAAAATATGTGTAGCCTTAGTGCATCCCACACACCACCCCTGGGATAATAAACAAAGATAGGCATCATCTCTCTGCAAAACTTTCTCATCATACAAGCTCGTTAATTCTCCCGTTTTGAGAAAACCCTCTTGATCCCTTCATCTCCAACTTCATGTCTCTGCTCCTCTTTATTGCAAAACCCCTTGAAAGAGTCGCTGAATTTCCTTGCAGTTTCCCCTGAGTTTCCAATCAGTCAGTCTCCTACCTTTACTGGCTTATGGAAACATCAAGGACTTCCGCTGTGCTAAATCTAAGTCAGTCCTCAGCCTATCTGAGCTAACAGTGGAGCAAATACCAACCATATGCACAGCTATACCCATACTGACTGGTAAAATATTAAAATACAGGGTGGGGGGAAAGTAGGTTTACAGTTGTGACTATGAGAAACAGTTTATTCTTGTATCATAATGTATTAATTATTCTATTATTTTCCACACAACTGTAAACCTACTTTTGTGATGTTTTTTCCATACCATAGATAAATAGCCATATTTTTGTGTCCTCTGATTGCCCCGCCAACCATTTTTTCTTCCTGAAACTCACTCCTTACCTTCTCAAAATCCAGAAATTAAAGAGTGAATCCTAGGCCCTACAGAAGGCTTCTGCTCCAGCAAGCACTAAGGCTGGATTCTATTCTCACTGATCACTGATAGTGCATATGATACTTATACCCCATAATGTTCATTACTTTCTGGCATTGCCAGCCCCCATGTCCCCCTATGCCCTGCCTATACTCCACACACAGCCCTGAGGATCTCCAAGTGGCAATACTTGGGAGGCTTCTTGGTGTCTACTAATCTCTACGAACACCAACAAGGCCCTCATGGCTCCCATGAGCTACCTTATATCCTGGCTGTAGTAGGCCCAGACATTTGTAGAAAATGTCCCTGGAAGCACTGATATTCAAGTGAGCAAATGCCTAAGCTCCATCTGGCCTGTAGTGCTCTCACCTCAGGCTGCCGATACTCACCCTAGTGCAGCCTTCTCATGGCAACACAAGACTGACTATACCCTCTGTGGGACTTTGCCTCAGAAAGGATCTGGTAGAGGCAGGAGAACTGGTGGGCAGGTAGGCTCCTTGGAGATTTAGAGGTCAAGGAGACCCAGAGCATGGGTCATTGTTGAACTTCACCTCCGTTTAACTAGACAGGCTCACTAAAATCTACCAGAATGCTCACCCATCACAAGAATTAGCTGCAATAATTTCTATTAATAAGAATTAGAGTGATTGCTTATCATAATTGCTCTGTATCTGGTAAATATAGATATATTTAAGTACCTAATGATTATTACCATCCACATTTTAACTGATAACTGAAGCACACAGAGGTTGTTTAAAACTTAAATGGCAGAACTAAGATTCAAACTCAGTCAGTCTGTCACAGGGCTGATGGCTCTTAATTGCTACAGCACTTTGTCTCCTGTTTGACCTGAGACGTTGTATTCCATCCAACTAAACAGGACATTTCAAAATGATTTCCTTTTTCATTTTCTGTAGAATTTTAAGTATATTTTATTGAATATGCTATTACAGTTGTCTCAATATTTTTCTCCCTTTTATCCCCCTCCTCCCTGCAACCCCCTACTCCAGCATCCCCCCACCCCAGCCCTTAGCTCATGTCCATGGGTTGTACATATAAGTTCTTTGGCGTCTCCATTTCCCATACTATTCTTAACCTCCCCTGTCTATTTTGCACCTACCACTTATGCTTCTTATTTGCTGTACCTTTTCCCCCCATTTCCCCTCCACTCCACTTATAACCCTCCATGTGATTTCCATTTCTGTGATTCTGATCCTGTTCTAGTTGTTTGCTTAGTTTTTGTTTTTGTTTTTTAGGTTCAGTTGTTGGTAATTGTTAGTTTGTTGTCATTTTACTGTTCATAGTTTTTTTATCTTCTTCTATTTCTTAGACAAGTCCCTTTAACATTTCATATCATAAGGGCTTGCTGATGATGAACTCCTTTAACTTGATCTTATCTGTGAAGCAGTTTATCTGCCCTTCCATTCTAAAGGATAGCTTTGCTGGATAGAGTCATCTTGGATATAGGTTCTTGCTTTCCATGACTTCAAATACTTCTTTCCAGCCCCTTCTTGCCTGTAAGGTTTCTTTTGAGAAATCAGCTGATAGTCTTATGGGAACTCCTTTGTAGGTAACTGTCTCTTTTTCTCTTGCTGATTTTAAGATTCTCTCCTTCTCTTGATTCTTGGGTAACTTGATTATGATGTGTCTTGGTGTGTTCCTCTTTGGGTCCAATTTCTTCAAGGCTCTCTGGGCTTCTTGGACTTCCCAGAAGTCTATTTCCTTTGCCAGATTGGGAAAGTTTTCCTTCATTATTTGTTCAAGTAAGGTTTCAATTTCTTGCTCTTCCTCTTCTCCTATGGCACCCCTATGATTTGGATGTTGGAGCACTTAAAGTTGTCCCAGAGTTTCCTAAGCCTCTCCTCATTTGTTTGAATTCTGTTTCTTCATTCTGTTCTAGTTGGTTGTTTATTTCTTCCTTGTGCTCCAAATAATTTATTTCAGTCCTGGTTTTCTTCCCTTCACTGTTGGTTCCCTGTATATTTTGCTTTGTTTCACTTTGGGTAGCCTTCATTTCTTCCTTCATTTTGTGACCGAGCTCAATCAATTCTGTGAGCTTCCTGATTACCAGTGTTTTGAACTCAGCATCTGATAGGTTGTCTGTCTCCTTGTTGCTTAGTTCTTTTTCTGGAGATTTCACCGTTCTTTTATCTGGGCCATATTTCTTTGTCTTGGTGTACCTATTATGTCGTAAGGAGTGGAGCCTTGGGTATTGGACAAGGCAGGGCAACTGTCTTTGCTGTGTTGTGGTGCTGTCTGTGGGGGAGGGAACAATGCCACTTGCTCCACTATCATCCCACTTTCTGTCACTTCCCTTGCTTCTCACAAGTGGATTGTGCCCTTTTAGGTTCTCATTCACAGATGGATGGGTTTGTGTGCATTTTAAGACCCCGTGGGCCTCCCCAATGGACTCTCATGTGAGACTTGGAGTTTTCCCTGCCATTTAACCCCTACAGATTTTTTAAAGCCAGGGGTTTTGAGCCTTTAGTTTCCTGCACTGACACCCTGAATGTCATGGTCTGTCTCCATCCCCTGCTGTTCCTCCCTGCTTATCTGCTTGAGGATGTGGGATTGCCCATGCTGTCTGCCGACTTGCTTCACATCCTCTCCGCCCCTCCTACTAGTCTGGATGAATGTTTCTTCTTTAACTCCTTGGTTGTTGTACTTCCATGAAAATGTTTTTCTGGCAGTTCTGGTTGTTCTGTTTTCATATTGGTTGTTTGTTACCCCTATTTTCATTGTGCGAGGAAGCAAACATTTCTGCCTGTGCCTCCATCCTGGCCAGAACTGGAAATTCAAAATTATTTTCTTGATTTAGTTGATAATAAAGATTTTTAGTACACAAACTTTCAGTGATATAAAAGCTAAAGCACTTAAGAGGGTAGCACATTTTTAATGTAATTGCTTTTATTTTTTTAAATTATATTTTATTGATTATGCTATTACAGTTTTCCCAATTTTCCTCTTTTATACTCCCTCCACCCTGCACCCCCAGCCCTACAGCATACCCCCCTTAGTTCATGTCCACAGGTTGTACATATAAGTTCTTTGAGTTCTCTGTTTCCTATACCATCTTTGATCTCTCCCTGTCTATGTTATGCCTACCCATTATGCTTCTTCTTCCCTTTACCTTTTCCATCTATTCCTCCCCCCGCTCCGCTGAAAACCCTCCATGTGATGTCCATTTCTCTTATTCTGTTCCTCTTCTAGTTGTTTGCTTAGTTTTTGTTTTCATTGTTTTTCTTTTATTTTTTTTAGGTTCATTTGTTGATAGCTGTTAGTTTGTTGTCATTTTACTGTTCATATTTTTGATCTTCCATTTCTTAGATAAGTTCCTTTAACATTTCATATAATAAGGGCTTCGTGATGATGAATGCCTTTAACTCGACCTTATCTGAAAAGCACTTTATCTTCCTTTCCATTCTAAATGATAGCTTTGCTGGATAGAGTAATCTTGGATGGAGGTCCTTGCCTTTCATGACTTCAAACACTTCTTACCAGCCCCTTCTTGCCTGTAAGATTTCTTTTGAGAAATCAGCTGATAGCCTTATGGGCATTCCTTTGTAGGTAACTCTTTCCTTTCCTCTTGCTGCTTTTAAGATTCTCTCTTTGTCTTTAATCTTGGTTAACTTAATTATGATGTGCCTTGGTGTGTTCTTCTTTGGGTCCAACTTCTTTGGGACTCTTTGGGCTTCCTGGACTTCCTGGAAGTCTATTTCCTTTTCCAGATTGGGGAAGTTTTCCTTCATTATTTGTTCATATAAGTTTTCAATGTGTTGCTCTTCCTCTTCTCCTTCTGGCACCCCTATGATTCAGATATTGAAATGTTTCAGGTTGTCCCAGAGGTTTGTAAGCCTCTTTCACTTTTTTGAATTCTTGTTTCTTCAATTCTGTTCCAGTTGGATGTTTATTTCTTCCTTTTGTTCCAAATCGTTGATTTGAGTCCTGGTTTCTTTCCTGTCACTGCTGGTCTCCTGAATATTTTGCTTTATTTCATTTTGGGTGTCTTTCATTTTTCAACCAAGCTCAATCAGTTCTGTGAGCATTTTGATTACCAGGGCTTTAAATTCTCCATCAGATAGGTTGCCCATATCCTCATCACTTAGCTGTCTTTCTGAGGTTTTGCTCTGTTCTTTCGTTTTGGCCCTATCTCTTTTTTCAGTCTCCTGTTAAGTTGTAAGGGAGTGGGGCCTTAGGTGTTCATCCAGGCAGGGCAACCCTCCTTGCTGCATTGTAGAGCTGCCTGTGGGGGAGGGACCAGAGAGGGAACGATGCAGCTCCCCTGCTGGTCTCTAGCACACTTTTCAACGAACTCTCGTGTGAGACTGGGAGTTTCTCCCACAGTGGCAACTGCTATAGTCCACAGCCACCTCTGAGTCTCAGTTTTCCCTTAAGTCATCCCCTCTCTCGTAGTCAACCCTGCCCCCACGTTCTGCTGCCTCACTGCGGTTACTCTGTTTGACTGTTTCTTTAATTCTGTGGTTGTCGGAGTTCCATGCAGTTTGATTTTCTGGCACTTCTGGTTGTTTATTGATTTTAGATTTGTTGTTATCTTCCTTTTGGTTATTCGAGGAAGTGAAGGGTTTCTACCTACACCTCCATCTTGGCCAGAATGCTGTCATTGCTTTTCAGTAAAAACTGAAAGAATTTGGCACTGTGATCTATATTATTGATATAAATCTGACACTCCAAGTCACTAAAGACTATTAATTTAGTAATGGAGTTTTTGTGTGTTTGATGCAGTCTTCTTTATCAAAGCAAAGCTCAGAGAGAAGCATTATTTAGCTAGTGACAGCCTCCTCCAATAAAATATAACATCAACAACTAAAAATTGACAAAAGATTTGGAACTTATCACAGTGATTTGGTGAACAATTTATACTATGACTACTACAACTATGTCACATGATATTGAGCTAAGCATTTTTAAAGGATAAAGGGGAATTTCTTTTAGGTTGTTAAATACAACCTTTTACATGAATTTATTTTACCATGCTGATCATTAAATAGTTCAAGTATCACCTCAACTTTCACCAGCATTTGACACTTCTCTCCTCTTTAGAACACATTTTCAACTTTAATGCAACACACTCTCGTTTCCCTCTTAGTTCACCTTGAAAACTTCTCAGTTTCCTTTGCTGGTTATTCTTCATCTTCCTGATCATCAAAACTTATTGTGTTTTAGATTCAGTCCTGGGCTGGATAAACCAAATCTGGTGGCTTAAAACAAAACGTATTTATGTATGTTCTCTCCCCTGGTTATCTCATCCAGTATCATAGCTTTAAATACCATCTATAGACTGGACACCCATAAATGTGTGTGTCCAGTCTTACCTCTTTCCTGGAAACCAGACTTTCTTAACCACACCTCATGTCCAATCTATCAGCAAATATCTGCAGATTTATTTTCAAAATAGATCCAGAACTGGACTGCTTTCATTCAGCCCCTGTTCTATCATCCTGGACCATGACATCATCATTTTAACCTGGAATGTTCACAACATCTCCTTAATGGCCCCCCTCATTCCACCCTTCCTCTCCAACTTACTATCTGGATTTTTAAAGGGTGTAAGACAGATCATGTGGTTCTGCAACTGAAAACCCTCTAATGACTTCCATTTAATTTAGAGTGCAAGGCTTAGCCATTATAGTGATCAACCAGACCTTTCCTGAACTGACTCACCTTTGTGCTCTCTGACTCATCTCCATCCTTCACTTGGCTTCAACTATGCTGGCAGCCTTTTTACTCCATGCACATGAGAGACATGCTCTTACCTCAGGGTCTTCACATCAGCTGTTCTATCTGCCCAGAAAGCTTTTCCCTTAGATACCTATTTAGTCTTCCCCTCTCTTCCTTCATATCCTTTTTTCGAATGTCATTGTATTAGCTTTCTATTGCTACTATAACAAATTTGCACAAACTTAGTGGCTTAAAACACAACATATTTATTATCCCATAGTTCTGGGGATCAGAAGTTGTAAATTCGATGTACTAGCCGGGTTATAGTCCTTGGGAGGCCATTTCCTTGCCTTCTTCAGACTCTAGAGGCATCAGCATTCTTTGGCTTCCTGGCCCCTCGAAGCCAGCACACAGCATCTCCGAATCTCTTTCTCCCTGACCTCTGCTTCCCCTGTCAACATGGTGTTTTCTGACTCCGACCCCTGCCACTCTCTTACAAAGACCCCTGTAACAATACCAGGCCCCCCGGCATATAATCCAGGATAATATCAACCATCACACGATCTTTAACTTAATCACCTCACCATAGAAAGTAATACATTTACAGATTCTGGGGATAAGGATATGGGTTTCTTTGGGTGCTGTGGCTCAGATTACCATAGTGACCTTCTTTGTAGACCTTCTCCAACTGAAATATTTAAATTTACAAATCTCCCTCTCCCACCAGAAAGCTCTAGCCTTCTTTTCCGCTTAATTTTTTCCAATATCACTTACCATCACCTGACATTCTATATATATAAAAGGTGTCTGTCTAGCCCATTATAAGGAGGGTAGGTGGGTTTTGCCTAGAATGTGTTAGACACACAATGAATGACAGGTGAGTGAGCATAAAAGGCAGTTCATAAGCAACATGCAGTGGAATGAGACACAACAAAAATCGGTGCCAGTATTGAGTTCTGCCCTTGTTGGCACATGGAAGACTACACTTCTAGGTTCTTTACAGTTGATTGGGACCACCTGACTGATTCTGGCCATCAAAATATGACCACGAGTGATTTATGTCATGTCTGGTCTGAGGCAGTGAAAAGCCAGGCACTCTTTTTCAGTCTCCATTTCCTCACTGAGGCAACCAGGGCCGTCGTTTCAGGACCTCTGACAACTGGGGTTCTGAGCAACTACACACAACAGAGCCTTCTTCTTCTCCCCACCAGCCAGAGTAGGACATTCACTCGGATCAAGAAATCAACTTTGTTATACTAGGCAATAAAAGTTTGGATTGTTTGTAATCAGAATATAACCTAATCCATTCCAACTAATAAAGAATTTGCTACCAGAAGTTGGGTGCCCTTATAAAAAATGACCCAAAATATGTGGAGCTGACTTCACAGTTACACAATCATCATTGGCAAAGAAACTAATACCGAAGGCTACAAAGGCTACCGCCCAAATAGTGACCAAATTATAGTGACCAAATAGGTGTGGCAGTGATTTCCACACGTGTGTAAACACACAGTCCTGAGAATCTACACGTTTTGAGCACAGCTCCGTGTGACTCCTGTGTGAACAAGTGTGGATCATGTCTGTGGGATGGGAATTCTCTAATAGGAATTTGGCAAAGGTGTATCTTAAAAAATTCCAGCTTGCTGATCTCTTTCACCTGGTCGTGTCTGCCACCAGACCTGAATCAACATCCCAGTGCCTTGCTATGAATAATCCTACCTGTTCTGCTTAATCCCATGAATAATCAATCCTATGTAAATTGCTAATGCCCCTGATAAAAACCCTGGCTGGGCTAGCCACGGGGCTTTTTCCTGGGAATGGGAGGAATCAGCCACGT